>JAURVB010004688.1:0-135000 GCA_033002965.1 Piper betle
TAAAGAGGAAGAATAGAACATTAACTTACATAAATAATTCTATGTTAAATTCCTCCCAGGTGCCAAAAAATTTGTGCAGGGGAGCTTTTACTTTCAGCATGTACAATTCTTAATAGAGTGCCTCATGAAAATAGTGGGAAAACTGTAAAACCCACCTTCGGGCTAGGGTTTTACCCGCTTGTATTTTCCCAGTTCGGGCCAGTTCGAATCAGTTCAAGCCACCTTGAGCCCGACCAGTTTTTAGATCATGAGTATAGTACCTAGATGGACGCATGAGCTTGTTGTGGAGGCTGACCTAGATGGCCGCATGAGCATGTTGTGGAGGCTTAGCGCGTTTGACATGCAGATGATAGCTTGAGATAGGCTACAGTAGAACATGAGTTATCATTGTATACATAAAGTATAGAAATGATTTTTATGGGTCAGCCAAGGTTATACGCCTAGATTTAGGTCATTGCAGAGTTTAGTATCTATTTGGGATTTTTAATGTATCTCTTTTGCATATATCTTAGGGATTTTGGATCACTGGATTGTACCCTTATGGGCCCAACTTGATTGAGTAGTTCAGCTCATTTTTAGCTATTTTTGGGCATTTTTCGATAACTTTCGGTAAGTCAAGAACCCCTACATTAGTTTAGATGTATATTCCCATTATTTAGGATATTTTAATTTTATTATTGATTTTATCTATTTATTATTTATTATTATTATTATTTATTCTTTTTATTAAATATTTGTCATATATGATGAGTGCCAATGTGATGATTTATTAATATTATTGATATATTTACTTATTAATATTAATCTTATTCATTTTTATTAAATTTTATTTATTTATTTATCGATTTGTTTGTTTGTGTGTATGTTATTATTTATTTGTATTTAATTGTGTATTTTGAATTGGATAACTAAGATGACTATGATATTATTATTATTCAAGATAAATTAAAATGAACTAATTATTTATTTATTGAATGATTATGTATTTATTTATTTAATTATTTATATTTTTCTAACATGAGTTATGTGATATTTACTCGTGTTTATCCGTATATTTATATAGTATATGTTATTATTATTTTTTGATTACAATATTGTTTATTTTTATTTATTTATTATTTATCTATTTATTCATGGGTGTATGTATGTATTTATTTATTATTTATTATTAGTTATTTCCTTTATTATATCTCGATTTACGTGTTGTATTCTTAGTTGTAGATTTATTTAGCAATGTTCTTTTTTTGGTTGTACTGACGATGTGAGAACAAACTAGGAGCATACATCATATAGAGATGTCATTATTTTACTTAGGAATGGGCTTCATTGTAAATTTCAGTCTAAGCTCGCCATAGAGGAGACATCACGCTTGGAGCTTGAACCACTGGTGTATGTGCCAATCAAAGCAGGGCTATGGCTAATGGCGACTACCTGAGAGTACACAACTTTCATGCTCAAAGGGAAGGAGAATTATTGAGGAAATGAGAGGGCTTAGGATATATTGGTAGTCCTAAGGGACCAAGAAAATGAGAAAATGTTGAGAGAGGTACTAGACCAGTTAGTTCAAGATGCTATAGGGTCTACAGTCCGGTGACTCCTGAGTAGATTCCCTTAGGAGTGTTCACGAGAAGTATATAAACTTTTTATTCAAAATGAGAGTCGGCTCATATTTGCCAATTTGCTATGTAGTTATATTTTTGGACCAGTAACACTAGTTACTGACATTTTTCATACCATATATGTTGGTTTCGCGATTCTGAGTCGGCTTTTGTGCAAGGATAGGTAAACTATACACACACTTGAGCTCAACGTAGTTATTTTCTTTTACAATTTTACTCATATTTGATGTGTCTATGCAGGAAATGTTTACGACTAACACTTGACCACTAACACTGTGTACCTTCGTGGTATTGTTTACGACTTACTATGCAGGTAGCCGATAGTCTACAGGAGACAACTTCACATTAGCATGGGAGTGACACAGATAAGGATTTCAATCAGACTATGCTATGCTAACTAGATAGAGGTACACCAGTATATGCTCATCTTAACTGAAAAGTTTGGTTGAGAGTCTACCACAACGGTAATAGTCATGTGAATCAAAATTAATGCTAAAAATCAATACGGGATGATAGGTCACACACCACTAAAGAGCAGATGAGACACGTGTCAAACCTAACTATGAGTCCCCGTTTAGAAGTGTGTGACTAGTATAGTATCAAGAAACACATACCTACTATTAGTTTATTGAACTAGAGTCACTTAGGAGTTGTCTCTTAGACTCGCCATTGATTGGTTGTTCCATAGGTTGGCGATATATGGCGGAGTCCAATCATGATGATCTTAGAGACAAGTCCATGGACCTACCTATATGCTTGAGCCACTCAGTATCCTATACAGAGTTTCATTACCCCGCCGTGACAAACAAAAATCCTTACTCACCACAAATAGAGACATGATGTCAAACTATGTGAGGATGAGACACATAATAGTTAGAGTCATGGAGTAGTGTGACCAATTTTCCATGAGAGATCCATTCACTTTCATGTGACCAGAAATGTCTGACAGAGTCGAGCCTCTACTTGAGTATTTTCACATTCACCTTTCCAAATATACTAGTCCTACCATCAATATACCAGATGGTTGAGATGAGCAGACATTAACTAGCGTACATGCCACAGACTAGATGTAGACTCCACAACCCCATGAAGAGTATGTTTTCAAACTCCTTGAGACACGTTGTACATGTACAGGTGTTATCGCCCCCATTCCATCTTAGGGAGCCCTCTTTAGCAGTAGTTAGTGGTCATATAGATTGTTACAAAGCCATAGCACATAGTAGAGTTATAGTAGCTATCCTTGTTCTATTATGGAATAGAGTGAGATACTTGACTTGGGACGGAATTAGCTAGGACCTGGTGAGCGGTCTAGTTCCTCTTACAGAAACACTTGAGAGATTGACCTAGATTGGTGACAGTGAACTATATAGCCCGTTAGCATATACCATTATTAGGTACTAGAGTCCACCATATGTTAGCATGAATTGTAGGATACCCGAGCATAGCCGTAGAACCTAGAGTAGAGTGCCCTGAGGGTACACAAAGTTGACCTCTCTTATTGATGAGGATCAATGAGACATGGGTAGATGTTAGGTCGCATATCTCTCATCAACATAGTTTTTCCTGATGTAGTTCTGACTAGTACCCTACATTACTTTAGAGTGCCTGCTTGACCACCCAGTAGACCCTTAGGGGTGAACCTAGGTTTTTCGCTGAGATCATTGCATTTTAGTCCCCATAGTTGCAATGACCCTGGAGCTAGTCCAGTGAAATGATTTGAGCATGCATGGTTAATTTAACGAGATGATTCGACCATGTATGGTCAGTCCGGTCATATGATTCCAGGATGTATGGTATGTTTCGCCAGATGATTCAATCCCATGGAGTCCATCCAGCCAAATTAGTAAGGAGCTAGTGAGCTTCGTCTATGTTCATAGTTCCAACTTCATGTTGGTTCGTTTAGGCCATGTCCAGCTACCTTTTGAAGGAGCGATACAAGTTTTCCAGCAATATAACATCTTCAGTTGAGTCCTTCAATCATAGTTGATGTGAGAAATTCCGCGGAATAAATTTTTATAAGGAAAGGTCTTAAACCTAGCTTGGCTTGGGTTTTACTCGCTTGTATTTTTTCCCAGATCGGGCCAATTTAAATTAGTTCAAGCAAGCTAGAGCAAAACTAGTTTTCAAATCATGACTATGGGGCCCAGATGACCATATGAGCATGTTATAGTGGTGAGTTTGTCTGACATCCAGATGATTTCTTGAGATAGGCTACAATAGAACATGAGTTATCATTGTAAACATGAGGCATACAAATGATTTTTAAGGGTTAGCCAAGGTTATAGGCTTAGATATAGGTCGTTGCAGCGTTTGGTATCCATTTGGAATTTTCAGGGTATCTCCTTTGCATACATCATATAGATTTTGGATCACCAGATTGTACCCTTGTGTGCCCAAATTGATTGAGTCGTAGGTTTTCACTTGATTGAGTTGAGGATTCGAGACCCATTTAGTCTTTTTATCTTGATTCCCACCTATACAGTCACTTTTAGGACTCAAGTTATTTTAGACCTTGGACGGTATCATTCAAGTTTTCCGTCCATATGTATATTGCATATACCAATAGGTGGTCCCCAAAGGGTCACAAGTTGCCTGACGTTCAGATTGTGCCATGTGGCAAGATGTGAGCCATCCATGTCAACCCTAGCTTCCACCCAATTATCTTTCACAGATTTTTCATGATTTTTGGATTTTTAAACCCTACCACTGCCGCCACTTTGGCTCACCGCCAGGGATTCTCTGGCTTACTTGCAGTCACCAGACCAGCACCACCAAGACCACCTCACGGCTGGCTTTCCATCCTTACTACACACAACCACCAACGCCGCCGTAGTCAACGCTGGCGATAGAGTTTTTGTAGTCGATTTCCGCCACTACGGCCACCATTTTGGGCTATTTTACAGCATTGACGAGCCACCTCTGGCCGATTCAACCACTCAAATAGGTTCATCTCGCCAAGACCTTTATTTTGAGACCACCTAGGATCATTGTCGTGGCCGCGACTGCCATTGGTGATGCCGCCGCCACACCCATGGCGATTCTGCCCCTTTTTCTAACCGTTTTCCACCTAGCCAGCGATTGGGCTCAGTCGATCGCCACCTCCATTAAGGCTGTCGATCCCAACCAGCGGCGACCCCAGCAGCGCTGTCGTCGGTGTTTCTGGTGACAGGCACTGGCAACCCCATCAGGCTTGCTTGCCCGTGCGCGTCATCGTGCCCACGTCCACGTCCGCCTGCCCGATCTTGTTCACTAGCCCGTATTCAAGTCTTCCAGTCCATGCTCATGTCTGCGCAATCAACTCAACCCATTTTCTAGTTAATCCAAACCAAGTTCGGTCAGCCCATTCAACTCAGTCTGGTTCAGCTCAGTTCGGTCTGATTCAACTCATTTTCGATCATTTTCGGCCGTTTTTCAATCGTTTTCGATCATTTGAGAACCACTATATTAGTTTCGATACATATTCAGATTATTTAACATATTTTGATTCTATGATTGATTTTATTTATTTATTATTATTATTTATTCTTTTTATTTAGATGTTTGTCGTATATGATGAGTGCTTATGTGATGATTTATTATTATTATTGATCTATTTACTTATTAATATTAATCTTACTCTTATTTATTAAATTGTATTTTTTATTTATTTATTTATCTATTTGTTTGTTCTAGTGTATGTTATTCTTTATTTATATTTAATTGTGTGTTTTGAATTTGATAACTATTATATTATTATTATTCATGATTAATTAAAATTAACTAATTAATTATTTATTTATTTGTTGAGTGACTATGCATTTATTTATTAACTATTTATATGTTTACTAACGCGAGTATATTTGATATTTACTCGTGTTTAGTAGTGTATTTATATAGTACATGTTATTATTATTTTATGATTAGAGTAATGATTATTTTTGTGTGTTTATTATTTATCTATTTATTCATGAGTGTATGTATGTATTTATTTATTATTTGTTATTAGTTATTTCCTTTATTATGCCTCAATTTCCGTGTTGCATGTTTAGTTGTAGGATTATTTTGCAGTCTTCTTTATTAGGATATACTGATGATGTGAGCATACACAATAAGCATGCATCATATATAAATGTCAGTATTTTACTTAGCAATGAGCTTCAATGTAGGTTTTGGAGTCCAAACTCGTCATAGAGTAGACGTCTTGCTTGGAGCTTAGACCACAGGTCTGTTAGCACTATTCTCACTCTTTATCGTTATACTTTATTGCTAATTTGATTTTTAGATCGTAAGACATGCTAAGTGGTTGTTTTATCGAACCCCACTTAACATGGGCTATTTAGACACACTTTACTTCTGTAATTAATAACCCTTGAGGATGAGACCCCTCAAGTCTAATTTCGAAAACAAGATCCATTGAAAGTTGCTTTCGTGCCTATTACATAAATTTGCTCTCAGGCCTATATATGATTTTATTGTGTTTTCAATGAGACGAGAGACGGGAAAACCGACTCGCATATACCATGAGCGGTTGCACGTGCCGATCAAAGTGGGCTCTAGATTAATGAGGGCCGTTCTATTCTCAAGGGAACCTAACAACTCTCGTTTTGAGTTCCTCACACCCGGAGAAATGTGGAGGTTTACAGGTACTGATTAGTATAGTGCACGTCCGGATTTATGGTTCAAAGAGTACTAATGGTGACTGCCTGAGAGTACATGGCTTTTGTGCTCAAGGCCAGGAGAATTATTGAAGAAATGAGACGGCTTAGGATATAGTGGTAGTCCTAAGTGACCAGGAAAATGAGAAAATGTCGAGAGAGGCATCAAACCAGTCAGTTCGGGATGCTATTGGGTCTAAAGCCAAGTGACTCCTCAACAGATGCCCTTAGGAGTGTTCACGAGAAATATATAAACATTTTTATTCAAAATGAGAGTCAACTCTCATTTGCCAGGTTGCTATGCAATTATATTTTTGAACGAGTAACAATCGTTACTGATGTTTTTTATATTATATATGTAGGTTAGATGATTCTGAGTCGGCTTTGGTGGGAGGATAGATAAACGGTACACACACTTAAGCTCAACACAGTTATTTTTTATATATTGTTACTTATTTTTGTTGTGCTTTTTACATGTATTTAACGATGTCTTCCATTAACGCCAAGTGGGTTACTTTGATATATATTATTGATCTAGTCTTATAGACTAGCTACTTTAGACATGATTCTCAATCACGACATTTCTGATCTGGCTCTTAGGTAAACCAAAATCGGGGTGTTACAAAAACTCTGTGCAAGTTGGGTAATGGATGGACACCAAGTTTGAACTTTTTTAAGGTAAGAGCATGTTTAGTAAAAGAAAAGATTTCTAATATAAATGTAGATAAATTAGGTGATCAAGCATTTGATAGATTTTTTATCGGATATACTCATAATAGCTGAGAATATAAATTTCTTATTGCAAACTTTGATAATAATGATTTTTTGCCTAATAATGTTAGAGAATCTTGTGATGCTATATTTTATAAAAATATATTTTCTTGTAAACACCAAGCTAAAAGTGTTGAGTCAAGTACTCATTGATTTGAGTATAATCATAAGAAAAGTTCTAACAATGAAGTTGCATTGAGAAAGAATGAAAGACCAAGAATAGAGAAGGATTTTGGGGATGATTTTATATTATTTTTAGTAGAAGATCATTTCACTTATAGTCAAGCAATGGCTGCAAGTGATGCTCCTTTGTGGAAAGATAAAAACAAAAGTGAAATGGATTCCATACTAGCATATGGGACATGAGCACTAATGAATTTACCTCCAAGGTGTGCACCCATAAAGTGTAAATGGATTTTCAGAAAGAAGTTAAATCTAGAAGGAACCATTGATAAATACAAAGCTAGACTTGTTGTTCAGGGATTTAGCCTAAAGGAAGGTCTAGATTATTTTGACACTTACTCACCACTTACACATAGTACTACTATTCAAGTACTTTTGGCAATGGTTGTAGCATATAATCTTAAAATCCATCAAATGAATATTAAAAAGGCTTTCTTAAATGGAGAGTTAGAAGAAGAGGTTTATATGCCACAACTACAAGGATTTGTGGTGTCGATGAAAAAAAATGTGCAAATTAATTAGATCTTTATATAGTCATAATCAAACACTAAAACAATGGCATGAAAAGTTTAATAATGTGATGAAACTATTTGACTTTTTGATTACTGTCTTTGTTTGAAAAATTGTGAAGATTCATATATATTATTGTGTTCATATGTGGATAATATTCTCATTTTTTGGAATGACTCAAGCAAGATTAGTAGTAAGACAAAAAAGTTCACGAATGAAAACTTTGAGATGAAAGGTCTTGAACTTGTTGATGTTATACTTCGAATTAAAATTTCAAGGACTTTAGAACGTATAACCTTATCCCAGCTTCATTAAGTTGAAATGTTGTTGAAAAAAATTCTTCTAAATGTAAACTTGTGAATACAGCATATGATTTAAGTCTTAAATTGACGAAGAATGGTGAAAATAATATGCTACAACTTAAGTATTCCCAAGTAATTGATAGTTTAAGGTATCTTGTTAATTACACAATACTTGATATTGTCTTTGTTGTGGTGAATTAACTAAATACACTAATTATTCCAATTGAAATCATTGGCCTGCTATAGGAGTACTAATGTATCTAAAGAGTATAAGTGAAATGAGGATTCACTATACCAAGTTTGCACATATTTTAGAAAGACAGTGATACAAATTGAATATAGGATCTAGAAGATAAAAAATCCACAAGTGGATATGTATTTACCCTTAATGGTGTGATTGTGAAAGGGAACTCAACAAAATAGGGGATTATTGCCCAGTGACGATTGAAGCCGAACTAGTAGCAACAAAGTAGTTGGTAAAATAGTAAAATACTTAGGAAATTACTTTTTAAAATTTCCATGTATGAGAAACCAATTATTGCTATCTTAATCCAATGTGATTATAGTTGACTCCCCAGTCGGTAATAAAAGTTATTAAAATATTTTAGTTTTCTATTGATTTAACTAAATTTTTATTTTAAAGTATTATAAATTGCAAATTTATCAATTTCAAATTAAAAAGAACAATATGTACTAATTTTATATAATATTTTATTAATTACCTTATTGAAAAAATAATAGATATAAGTTTGAACGGACTCGGAGTCGGCTCCACTGTACTGTATACAAAGTCGCGTCCGAAAAAATATTCTAGCCGTGATAGGTGATAGAGATATTAGAATGGCCTTCTACGGCCAGGAATAAAAGCCATATATATATGTTCGATAAAAATTACTAATGACCAAAATGTGAATGTCTTCATCCTTGTTTGTATTTCGACCGGTCACCACAACCTCCTTGCCCAGTTGATTTGTTTGGGTTGACCTATCCAATGGCCGTAAAGAAAGTGACACCATAAAAGTGTTTGGTTTAATTTGTTTGATTTCGTTGGACTTGGTAAATGATGTACAGCTCAATTAATGTATATAGCCCTCAGAATGTTGTTGATCAGTCTTTTGATTAAGTGCGCTGCAGTCGATCGAACTACAAGAAACAAGACATAACATTAAATTTGTCATAAAAATCATTGCAAAAAAACATTCAAATTTTCTTCACACTATTGACGGGTGTTATCCTTAGTCATACCCTTTATATTGTAGCGAGGATTTCACTTTAATTTTCACTTTTTAATTAGTAGATAACGACCAAGTTCCAGGGCCGCACCTTAGGGTGTTCTGAGGCAGCGCGCGCAAAGCCTAATCATATTTTACAGAATCGGTTTTTATATATTTGTGTTTCTGTTATTTTAACGATGTCAAGAGAGTTATGGGTTTAAATCATTTTTAGTTTTATATTCATCTAGTTCTAAGGAAAATCCTTATCTTGTTTGCATGAGTATGCATTTTCAAACCTCTATACAGTTTTTCGTTTTTACTTAATTATTTCATTCACTCGCTGCAAAATTGTACCAAATTTTGTAAATTTTTATCACATTGGCTAGGCATGTAAAATGGACATAGTAAATCCAAGTTGGGTTATAGTTTACAATACCGTAGTTGGCTTATTAATATGTTTATTATAAGAAGGAAAAAAAGAGTTGACTTTATTTTTGGTTTATAAAAAGCCAGACACGCAAGCCAAATTAACAGCTAAACTGTTGCGTAAATTGCTAGCATTATTAGATATATATATATATATATATATATATATATATATAGATAAAATAACCAATAAGGTAAGGTATGGTTAGACGAGAAACTTATGAGAAGCAAATTTGTTGAGGCAAACTAATGTTACGATTTCTCTGCAAAATTTTTTATGCTATCCCATTTTGACATTTTATTTACTCCAAATTGACTTGTAAACACCAAACATTACATATTGCCAATACTGTGATTTTATAAAACTAGCCGGAGAACCACGAACACTTCAATTATGTTGATAGTTGTTAGTTGGTTATTGAATCATATATAATCCATAAATCAAACCTTCAATTATGACCAAGTCTCTAGTCTGCTAAGGCCTTATTGCCTCCGCCGAAAAGCTTCATGTCATCCTCCTTGTTTTGTAAATAATTAGAGTCCAACTTAATTGGTCAGTTAATAAGCAAATTTGGGCCTTATGATGAAGTGAGAAGATAACAACTGTTAACTGTTAACTCTTACACTTTTTGTCCATATGATAAACTTAGAGACACGTATTTTGCATCTCCATGTCAATTTAATAATTATTATTAATATTATGGCTGCTTGAAGGCAACTCATAGTATACTAATTAAATATATATATATATATATATATATATATATATATATATAAAACAGAGAACTTAATGATAGTTATAATTACAAGAAAGAAATTTGATCTATCAAAATATAATAAAAATAAAAATAATAAACCAAATTATTATATTTTTTATTTGGAAATAGCTTTTAAGTTAATTAGAATTTATATCTAAGTTCTTAGGATGTCGTTATTGTTGATAAAAATTTTAATTGTAAAATTAAAATTTATGTCTAACATAAGTAGCACAAGGGGACAATCTTGCTTGGTAATAAAGAATACACACTGTCACATGATGCGCGTGTTAAGTGGCATGAACATGGTTAGACAAGGACACTAGTTGTTGAACTAACGGAGCGTCAATTTCACGGTCACATGACGAGAGTGAGCTAAATATGAGCAGGAGTAAGCTCTATACTCTTGTTCGGGGAGTTCGTCCATGGGATTGGAGTGGAACACCGGGAGCTCACTTCCATCAGTTGAAGTTACTAACCGGTGATGAGATGCCGAGGAGATCATCATGTCAGGAGTACCATCTGACGACGGTGAGTTGTCGACAAAAGATCAGTTCTTTCTCGGTGGGCGAGGGAATGCTCTTACTGAACAGGATTTGTATGTCTAGAGCCTTCATGGGGGATTCATGACCATGGCTGACCAAGGCTGCTACAGATCTACGACGGACTGATGGGGTAAGTGGTGAATCCGGGGTTAGGGTTACACTTACGGTATTTGGTTTGCTGGGTGGTGAATCAGTCGTGTCTATCTCCACTTGTCTAGAGAGACAGCCACTAGATGAGGTGAGTTCATGTTGGGATGATTACCAGCAGGGCTTTACATGGAGGAAGAGGAAAACAGTCGGAGTTGTTGAAAAATTGGCTACATTGCAAAGTCTTAGAGATGCTTCGAGCCAGCAATTCTCAGGACCATGGGCAGTTGTTTGGGCGAATTGGACTCGTCATTTGGAGGCTGGAGCATATGGTCGATGTAAGCATGTGGGTGTACATGCGAGGTCTGAGGCTAGCAAGACTGGGGATGATGCGATGGCGGAGCTGGGACCATGGTGTGGCATGTCTTTGGTGCATAGAGCGGGGACGGTGCTGTGGGAGAAGTTATTTGACTTGTTACTGGAGGGGGCATTCCTTACTTCCGATGAGGACATCGGCTCTCATTGGTGGGGCAGGATGTTACAGCCGTGATTCATGGGCGTTGCTGGGAACTAGGGTTTGGGTGTTGTCTCTAGGTTCCCTACGTCCATGAAGGGGTAGTGGTGGCTATCCATGTGGTGGAAAGAACATACCGAGGCTAACCCATGTCGAGATGCAGGTTACAAATTGAGGTGCACAAGGCTGCTGCGTGACTGAGCATGGCGTTGAGTTACAGCAGTTGTGTCGGCACATGGGTCGATATTTGGTGTGTCGAGCATGTGGCTGAGTCTAGGTCGAGAAACCTCAAGTTGCTGTTGATCGCTGTTTGGGTCGGCAGATTGAGGTTGTGGTGCAACCGTGGACCGAGCAAGCTATCGAGCCGAGTGCCCAGAACAGAGTGCCGAGCAGCCGCTAGTACCGAGCAAAATAGCAGTACTGCATTATGGCACAGTACTGAGCACTGTAGTGGGGAAGCGCACGGTCATGCCTGCAGGTGTGTGCGCGAGGAGCGACAAGCGCGCTGCTATGCAAGAGCGGGTGCGCGGGTGAGCGGTGTGCAGACGCGCTGGCGCTCAGGCGCCAAGCGCGTGATGGTGAGTGCTGACATTCACGCGCACCGGCTGTGCGCGCAGGAGAGCACGCGAGCGGGTACTGGTACGCGCAGCAGTGTTGGTGCAGTGCGATGGTGGTGGACCATTGCCGGCATGTGATCAGTGAAATGCTCAGGAGGAACCATGTCTGGACGTTGCTGGGGTCAAGCCGATGGGCGAGATAGGGGTGACCAGCGGTGCAGCCAAGGGTTTGTGATGAAACTTCATGGAAGTTGCTGGGGCGTATCTTGGTGGAAGACTGATATGCATATCCAGGGACGTGAAGGCTGCAACAAACTTCTAAAGATAACTACAAGGCCGTGAGGGTGAACCTGGACGTGGTGTGGTGCTAGGTTATTGGATACGGTGGAGATGGCAAATCTTTGTGGATAGAGATGCTGGATCCGGAGTTATCTGAAACAGAAGGGGCATGGTGCATATCTGCATAGGGATTATGCTGGAAAAATAGATAGGTGGATCAGAGAAGAAGATCACCAGATCAAAGGAAAGACATGGGAGTAGATCAAGAGATGAATCGAGTCGGGAGAGGAGGAGAGTTCCTGAGATTGCAGACGTGTTCCCTTTGTGAGGGAAAGCAATGGGGTGCTGCTTGTGAGAAAGAAGCGTGGAGTTGCTGCAGCAGGTGTTCGTGGTGAGCGCTAGAACTTCATCAACTTGCTGGAAACCAGGGACACGTTGTTAGGTTGCTTGTGTTGGCTATCCGGGTAGAGTTACATGGGGAGTAATTCGTCATGTGCCTTTGTATTTGTGAGTACAATGGGGTGTGGCTGTGGGGGCTGTCCACAAGCCGAGCAAATGCTTGAGAGGAGAGTTGGAGTGCTTGTAAAATCCTTCTGATCAGATTAATGATATAAGGTTGGGAAGTGTTTTCCCGTAATCTGTGTTTTGCTAGTTGGCTGGCGTTTAGACAGGGAACTTCTATATCCTAGGTCACGGTCGAAGTTTACAAGGTAGCCAGTTGCGGGAACAGGTGCTGAGACGAGCAAGGGCAGACGGCAC
This sequence comes from Piper betle, assembly GCA_033002965.1. Lineage (NCBI taxonomy): Eukaryota > Viridiplantae > Streptophyta > Magnoliopsida > Piperales > Piperaceae > Piper > Piper betle. The sequence goes on from JAURVB010004688.1 coordinate 13,156, forward strand.
GAACCCAAGACGCATAATTGCTGGTTGGGTGATCAGGCAGTGCAGCGTGTGGTGCTGTTTGACTTCTGGAACAGCCTATCGACAAGGTGTGTCGGTAGCCAGAAGTGCTGTGTCGGTGTTCAGTGCCAGTACAAACGCATTGTGATTGAGCGAAGGGTTGAAGGCAGCAACCTCGGGGTGTTGAGGTTGGCCGAACACAGGTTGGTGTTGGCGTGTAGGCTTCCGTAGTTTCTTCAAAGTTGTGTACTTGGTGTTAGGCTGGTGTTCTCGTGGTGAGAATACGCCGCACAGGACTGGTTAGGATCGAAAAATGTTGGGTCCTTGAATCAGGCCTGTGATAGAGGTATCAGAGCGGTGTTTACGAGCCAAGTTCAAGTGCAATTGAGGGACAATACGCATTCAACAGTTTTTCACTGGTACGATCACATGGATACACGATCGACTGATGCTCTCAGGGAGAGGGTGGCATGGCTGGAGGTGTTGGTTGGAGGGCTGACCAATGGTGAGGATAATAATCAAATGGTGTTTAATCAGTTGGAAACCCTAGCTGAAGTGTTTGAGTGGGTTGCTGATGCACCGGAATCCAGTGCAGTGCGTGATGATGGAATGGCTGAGATAGTGGAAAATCTCAGGGCAGGTTTGGAGGAAATTCGTTTAGATATGGCTCTTCTGAAGCGGGCAGTACTCAGCCAGCCTCAGCACATTGATGCTGACCAGGTAGCTAAAATCCTATGAAGGCTTAAGGTGTCAGAGACAACGAAATTTAGTGGAATCCGATCATCAAAAGATCTGGAGAATTTCATCTTGGAGATGCAGGAATATTTTCAAGCTACCGGGATTCCTACTCATAAGCGAGTCTCGATGGCTAGTATGTTTCTAACTGGCGATGCCAAATTGTGGTGGCGAACACACACCAAGGACGACGAGAAGGCTGGATGTCCTAAGATTGAGAATTGGGGTAATATGAGGGACTAACTTAGGAATCAATTTTTGCCTACCAATACAACTTGGATGGCGATGGAGGCTTTGAAGAAGCTTCGACAAACTGGAATAGTGCAGGAAATACATCAAGCAGTTGAGCTCATGTCTTTTGGATATTCAGGACATGTCAAAATGCAACAAACTCTTCAACTTTGTGTCTAGATTGCAACCTTGGGTGCAAGTAGAGTTGAAGCGGCAAAAGGTGCAAGACTGGTAGACCGCATTAGGTGTAGCCGATGCCCTAGTAGACTTGAAGACTGCTCATGGTCCGGATGGAGGTGACCGAGTTTCCAAGAAAGGCATGGTGGTGGGGAGTGACGGGAGATCATCCAAGCCGAGACCAAAGGAGAAGAAGAGGGTTGTTGAAGTGAGGTAGTTGCAGTGTTAAACATGCGGCGGACCTCATAAGGCTAAGGAGTGCCCGAACAATCCGAAGGGGAAGATGGTGGCGATGCAGGCCGAGGAAGGTTCTGATTCAGGTGAGCCAGCTCGTATGTCGACGTTACAGATGATAGGAGCTCCGAGGATTGAACAGCCTAAACGGGGAAGTTTGGGGCTGATGTATGTTCTAGTGACTTTGAATGGAAGACAGGTTTCAGCATTGGTTGACACATTGGCAGCGCACAGCTTTGTTTCAACAAAGGTGTCGGGTCAATTGGGACTGAAATCAAGGGTTACTACCAGCGGGATGAAGGCTGTGAATTCACCGGTGAAGCAGGTTCAGGGTGTGGCTCGGGGAGTTCAGATCTGCCTCGGGGAATTCAGCAGCCAAGCTGATTTCATGGTTGCAGAAATTGATGATTTTGAGGTAATACTCAGTAACAATTTCTTGGTGTCAGCTCGTGTAGGTGTGCTACCACACTCGGGTTGAGCGATGGTGATGTCCAGAGGTACTGGTTGCTTCGTGAGTGGGCATAGCAAATCTACCGGGCGAGTAGATCCAAAGTCTAGCGTGGGGCTGCTTGCCGCATTGCAAGTGGTCGAGTATACTGCAATGGAGTCAAAAACCCTAATGGGGGTGTTGTCTTTCGAGCAGCCTGGTGGGAGCTGCGACGACTTGGTAGTGAAGGCCAAGGCCCCAGCCCGGGGTATCGGTGTGGGCACCTGGAGGACATGTTGAGGAGTCCATTGGGCGAGTTGGCAAGGTGCGTGTGGTCCAGCTGGGCGTAAATGAGTTGGACGATGTTGCTGTAATCCGAGAGCGAGATTTCTTGAAGGTTGCCAACGACTTCAAGGAGTACTACAGGGGTTACGAGAGTGAGCTAAAAATGAGCAGGAGTAAGCTCTATACTCTTGTTTGGGGAGTTTGTCCATGGGATTGGAGTGGAACAGTGGGAGCTCACTTCCATTAGTTGAAGTTACTAACTAGTGATGAGATGCTGAGGAGATCATCATGTCAGGAGTACCATCTAACGATGGTGAGGTGTCGATAAAAGATCAATTCTTTCCCGGTGGGCAAGGGAATGTTCTTACTGAACAGGGTCTATATGTCTAGAGCCATCATGGGGGATTCACGACCATGGCTAACCAAGGCTGCTTCAGATCTACAATAGACTAATGGGGTAAGTGCTGACTCCGTGGTTAGGGTTACACTTACGGTGTTTGGTTCATTGGGAGGTGAATCACACGCCTCTATCTCCACTTGTCTAGAGAGACAGTCACTAGATGAGGTGAGTTCGTGTTGGGCTGATTACCAGCAGGGCTTTACATGGAGGAAGAGGAAAACAGTCAAACTTGTTGAAAAACTGGCTGCATTGCAAAGTCTTAGTGATACTTCGAGCCAACAATTCTCAGGACCACGGGAGTTGTTTGAGCGAGTTGGACTCATCATTTGGAGGCTGGAGCATATGGCCGATGTAAGCGTGTGGGTGTACATGTGAGGTCTGAGTCTAGCAAGACCGGGGATGATGCAATGGTGGAGCTGGGACCATGGTGCAGCGTGTCTTTGGTACATAGAGCGGAGACGGTGCTGTGGGAGAAGTTATTCGACTTGTTACTGGATGTGGCATTCCTTACTTCCGATGAGGACATCGGCTCTCATTGGTGGGGGAGGATGTTACAGTCGCGATTCATGGGCGCTGCCGGGAACTAGGGTTTGGGTGTTGTCCCTAGGTTCCTTACGTCCATGAGGGTGTAGCGGTGGCTATCCAAGTGGCGGAAACAACATACCGAGGCTAACCCGTGTCGAGCTGCAGGTTACAAACGGAGGTGCACGAGGCTGCTGAGTGACCGAGCATGGCGATAGAGCATGGCGTCGAGTTACAGCAGTTATGTCGGCACATGGGTCGGTATTTGGTGTATCAACCAACCATGTAGCTGAGTCCAGGTCGAGAAACCTCAAGTTGCTGTTGATCGCTGTTCGGGTCGGCAGATTGAGGTTGTGGTGCAACCGTGGCCTGAGCAGGTTACTGAACCGAGTGCGCAGCACAGAGTGCCGAGCAGCCGCCAGTACCAAGCAGAATAGTGGTACTGCATTGTGGCACAGTACGGAGCACTTAAGCAGGCGAGCGCGAGGTCGTGCACGCAGGTGTGCAGTGTTGCTGCGTGAGCCCGAGTGCGCGATGGTGCGTGCTGACGTTCGTGCGAGCGAGCGCGCGCTGCAGTGCATGGGCATGCACAAGCGACAGTGCTAGTGCAGTGCGATGGTGGTGGACCATTGCCGGCAGGTGATCGGTGAATTGCTGAGGAGGTTGAACCATGTCTGGACGTTGTTGGGGTCAAGCCGTTGGGCAAGACGGGGGTTACTAGCGGTGCAGCCAAGGGTTTGTGATGAAGCTTCATGGAAGTTGTTGGGGGCGTATCTTAGTGGAAGATCTGATATGCATATCTAGGGACATGAAGGCTACAACAAACTTCTAAAGATAACCACAAAGCCGTGAGGGTGAACCTGGATGTGGTGTGGTGCTAGGATGCTGAATACGGTGGAGATTGCAGATCTTTGTAGATAGGGATGCTGGATCGGAAGTTATCTGAAACCGAAGGGGCGTGGTGCATATCTGCACAGGGGTTATGCTGGAAAAATAGATCAGTGGATCAGAGAAGAAGATCACCAGATCAAAGGAGAGACATGGGAGTGGATCAAGCAATGAATCGAGTTCGGAGAGGAGGAGAGTTCCTGAGATTCTAGACGTGTTCCCTTTGTGAGGCAAAGCAACGGGGTGCTGCTAGTGAGAAAGAAGCGTGGAGTTGCTGTAGCTGGTGTTCGTGGTGAGCGCTGGAGCTTCATCGACTTGCTGGAAACCAGGTACACGTTGTTAGGTTGCTTGTGTTGGCAATCGGGGTAGAGTTACTCGGGGAGTAATTCGTTGTGTGCCATTGTATTTGTGGTACATTGGGGTGAGGCTGTGGGGGCTCTCCACAAGCCAAGCAAGTGCTTGAGAGGAGAGTTCGAGTGCTTGTAAAATCCTTATGATCGGGTTAATGATTAAGGTTGGGAAGTGTTTTCCGGTAATCTTTGTTTTGCTTGTTGGCTGGAGTTTAGACAGGGAACTTCTGTATCCTAAGTCATGGTCGAAGTTTACAAGGCAGCTAGTTGCAGGAACTGGTGCTGAGACGAGCAAGGGCAGACGACACGAACCCAAGACGCGTAATTGCTGGTTGGGCGATCGGGCGGTGCAGCGTGTGGTGCTATTTGACTTCTGGAACAGCCTATCGGCAAGGTGTGTCGGTAGCCAAAAGTGTTGTGTCTGCATTTGGTGCGATACAAACACATTGTGATCGAGTGATGGGTTGAAGGCAACGACCTCGGGGTGTTGAGGTTGGCCGAACACAGGTTGGTGTTGGCGTGTAGGCTTCCGTAGTTTCTTCAAAGTTGCGTACTTGGTGTTAGCCTGGTGTTCTCGTGGTGAGAATACGCTATACAGGATTGGTTAAGATCGAAAAATTTTGGGTCTTTGAATCAGGTCTGTGACAGTTAGACAGGGACACTAGTTGTTGAAGTAACGGAGCATCAATTTCACCGTCACATGACGGAACGGAGCAGCATGAGTGTTTAGTGTACTTACGATACGCACATTTTCAACCTTATATGTTGGAGTCATGTGCCTTTCCATGTATGAATACGCACATGATGAAGCTCATCTCATTTCACCGGGTGGCCAAATTTACTTTGAATGTATATATGCTATAGAACTAATCATATCAGCCGAAGTTTCACTTTAGTTTTTGCTTGTTTTGAGAAAAATTAGTTTCTATTTAAATTACTAGTTGTCCTAGCTGAATAAATTAAGCAAGATTATTAGTTATACTTACTCTTAATCTTAATGGTAAGCCTAGTTCAATTAAATTTCTTATTAATACCATTATTACATTTGAAAATTTAATAATGACTACAATGTAAATTTTAGAGAGCTTCCTCTACTAGTTGACTCTTACTAGTAAAAGGATTATAAAAAATCGAGCTCTCATTAAAAGAAACACATTCAGCCAATCAAAGCATATAACAAAAATAAAAATAATAAATTAGACTATTATAATCTATTCCATAATTTAATGAGTTTATCTCTAATATCATAATCTATCTGCAAAATAGGCTGCAAATTATGCGGAATCTCTATTAGTCACCGAAAAAACTATCACTTTTGCCCACCACAAGCCATGCAAAGTAAAGTCCAAAATATAATTTTAGAAACTTTGCGTAAATGTCTCAAATTTACATTTGTTTATGACAATATAATCCATAAATTATATTGCCTATGCATATGTACCTTGAGGAAATTTTTCCAATGTTTTCAAGATTATTTTCTGAGTTGTACTTTCACCAATGAGAGTATAGCCTATGATAATCATATGTATAATCCAAGATTTGGTGCGAGCTAAGGTGAATATTTTTTAAAAATTCTAATTATAATTCAATTTCAAAAAATGTGCCCATTTATGAACAAACTATCATGTACAGTTGCAATACTGCTCAAGTAAAGAAATGGCAAATAAGATTTTATCAAGTTCGAATCACTACTAATCGTTTCAATTTATTTCAAAATAATTCCCTGTAGCAATATGATTGGAATATTGAAAATTTTTTTCTATCTTATAAGATTAATTTTGCTTCGCTAAGAATTCTAAATTTTCTTTGATGTCAACAACAATTCAATTTAACGTTCTAATTCTAGTTAATTGTATGAATCACAGCAGTCTGCTATCCCCCCATATTTTAAAGCTGACATGTATACCAAACCAAACACCGGAAAATAAATGAATATAAAGGAGCCTAAATGTACATATATACAGAAAAAACAATGATAAGATTTCAAGTATTCAACTGCGCTACATGTGAGCACGAGTAGGAAATTTAAACATCTTGGTAACATATTTTCAAACAGAAAATATTTTTCTACCTCGTTGGCTAGTTCAAATAATCATGAAATGCTGCAAAGTCTTAATCATGGTCTAGTTGTAAATTTAAAAATCATGGTTGCATTTTGCCAACCTGAAAGCAGGGATGGTAATGGATGAAGATGGACACGGTTAAGATGAGTCTAGCACCATGTCCGTTAATTTGTAGAGACTCCATGTCGTCTATGTCAACTTTGTCATTTATCACTAATGTCATGTTTGTACATTATGGACAAATGTTAAATGAACGGACAAACAGACAATATCATAAATAACTAATTTTATGAAATATAAATTAATTCGTCAATAAAATTTCTGTTAAGTAGCACTTTAATGCAATAAGATAAATATTTTTATTCTTATTTTAATTTTTATATTGAACAAAAAAACTTGAAGAGATTATATGGAGGTGTAAATATAAAAAATAATTATCCAATGATCAAATATCTTTTAAAAAATTGAATAATTAATTACAACGAATTGTTGGACAAAAGTGCTCTTGTAGTAGAAAAGGACCAAAGAATGGAGGAAATTTTTGAAAAAGCCATGCTATTGAAGATGGTTGAAACCTAAAAATCTTAGACCTTAGTATTTGAGAAATTTTTTATACTAATAGTTTAAATTTTTTGGCAAATCTTCTATTAGTTAAATTAATATAAATTATATTACAATAGAAAAATAAAGTTTCTTTTTAAAGGTAAGGCTGACCATTCTTCATGGTAAGTCTTAACAAAATCTAAAGAGATCTTCTAAAATATTTTCTTCATTATTAATTATTAATGGACATGGCTAATGGTGGCACGGCACGTATCTATCCACCGCCATGTTTATTTATTGTTTGGACAGAAAATCATGTCTATATCAATGTCATGTCCATACGCTTAGAAAACTGTTTATTTATTTATTAATGGAGATGGTCGGGAATGGATCACTAATGGCAAATTGCGTCCAATACCACCCCCAGCATGAAGTAGTGATGCATAAATCGGCCGATTCGTTTCCGAAGTGGCTGATTTAAATCGGATTGGCGATGATCCAATTCAAAAACTATGTGAATCGGCTAGGCTCAAATCAGTCCGCAAATCGGCCAATTCTAGCCGATTTTACCTGATTCGAATCGATTTCGAAATCAGCTTTAATTGTCTGATTCTGGCCGGCGATGGGGAGGTGACAGGCGATCAGGGCAGGGGGTGGGGCTGGGGGGCAATGGCGGTGGGGGACAGGGCGGCAAGGGCAAGTGGCGATGGAGGCAAGGGTGAGCAGCGAGGGAGGCGACAGGGCGACAGGGGGCTAGCGAGGTCTGCAGCAGGGCGACGGGGCAAGGCGGGGGGAGAGGGGGGACGATGGGGCGAGAGGGCTGCGAGGGAGGCTTCCTAACAGTGGGTCGGGGCGGGAGGCGAGGAGGGGGGGCAACGGGCAGCGACTGGGTGGGACAGGGGACAAGGGGGGGGACGGGGGACAACCGGGCGATAGGATGGCGAGAGCGGTGATGAGGTGGCAGGGCGGGGCAGCAGCTGCGGCGATTGAGGGATGGTACTTGGGTAGCAGCTGGGGGAGAGCGGGGGATTAAATGTAAGTGGTATTCTTGTAATTAAAAGTTGATTCGACTTCAATTCGAGTTTAAAATAATAATTAATTCCAAATAATTGAAAAAAATCCAAAAAAATATTAAAAAATATCATAAAATATAATACACATTATAACATGAAAATTAAAACAAAATGACACATTCTATACTGATAACCTATCAATTTCGAATAAGTTAAAATTTTTATATAAGATCAATTCAGGCCAATTCAACTGAAACGATTCCTATCTAATTTAGACTGATTCCGATTCCGACTCCTTTGAAAACCGATTCTGATTCCTGTTCCGATTTTTGCAACTATGGCATAAAGTATTCGACTTCACTCTTATTTCATGGCAATAAGATGCAGCTTACGTGAATAATGCACTTGAACTATAGGTGGGAAACTCTATGTTAAAAATAAAAATGGAAATCTAACATTGCGAATAGTGAATGGTGAGGTGCTTTCTTATCTCTATTTCAATTCAAATACAATGCTGTCTTTCACTTGCTTATCTCTATTTCAATTCAAATACAATGCTGTCTTTCAATTGAAAAGGGTGTGTTTCAAAACTTTTGCTCTGAAAATCAAAAGAAAGAAGGATATATATCCTCAACCATTTGAACGCACCTCGGTTTGGCAAACACTTGGTATGATAAGAGTGCCTAGTGACACTTCGATACATGATTAGAAGCAATGTCAATTTGCTTTCTTCGCTCAGCAATAAATCTTTTGTTAATTAGTGCTGAAATATGAAAGGTCAAAGGAAGTCTGATTGTTCTCACCAAGTTGTTCTCTACCTACCACACCCACTCCTAATTTAGAAATATATGTCGACACAATTACTTTCTATAGCTCCTTTTACTTATATTACTAAAATATTATATACCAATTTGACAATGTTCATTTTAAAATTTTGGAAATTTAGTTAAAGAGGTATTGTTTTATAAAGTTATTTAGAATGAGAGTTACGGAGGGTTAAATGGAACTGTAACCGCCTGTATAAGAAGGTGCATGCACATGTGGGATTTCTGATCACTGATCCTTATCTACCTTATATTTAATATAGGGAGTTAAAAATGGAACTCTGATTACAAATAATTCTTTTGACCTATTATAAAATAAATTCTATAAAACAAATACTAATAAAAGCCTATCTCCAAAATCAGAGTCCACTGGAGAATATTAATTAAAATTGTGACACACTAATCATTGTCACCCCAAAATGTAGTATTAAAGGTCAAATTCATTTCTCATCAAAATATTGTGGCAAATGACTGTCACAACCTTTGTCACAATTTTTTCGTGGCCATCATCTTGAAAAAGGCCGGGACAACACAACTGTACATACACACACTAGTATGAGCTACATTGCAAGCTGCATATACACCCTTTGACCGTTAGATACAGGCAAATTATTCACCTTTTGACCATTTGATAATCGTGTTTTCAATTTAATGGTGATTAATACCATAAATTGCCTGTACGCAGCTCATGGTAAACTAACTAACTATATATACAAAAATGCTGCAATGCGCTGTAGTATTTTTGCAGCGCATGGACCATGGGCCGTTGGATGAAAATCCAACGGCCTGCAGCCTTGAAGCCCACCCCACGACCCGTCAGACCCGCCAAACCCGCCAGATCCAATCGACCCGGCCTCCTACCCGCCTGCCCGCCGACCCCGCCGCCCGTCCGACCCTACCCAGCTGCCGCACGACAGAGTCACCGCCGCGACTGAAGCCGCCCGCCACCCTGCCGCGGCTCCCTCAGTAGGGTGGCCGGTGGTGAGCGGCTTCGGTCGCGGGCAGGTTGGGGGGCCACAGTGCGGTGGGGGCGTGGGGGACATCGGCTGGCCGGGGCTTGGCTGGGGCGAGGGCCACCGACAGGGCGACCGGGGCGTCAACTGGGGTCGGGATGGGCAGGCGGGCTGTCAGACGGGCAGCCAAGCACGTGGTCAGGGGCGCGCGGTCAGGCGGACGGCCAGGCGGGCGAACGGGCGGGCAGGCGGGTAGGCGGGCGGGCGGTTCTGAGGCAGGTCTAAATCTCTGTAAAATCTGGGCCGCTGGATTTGCTACAATTTATATAAACTATAACTTATATTTAGAGCAATGTAGTGGGTCTCACAACTCAATATCCATATTAGTAAGATTTTCAAACAAATTTAATACGTTTAACCACATTATTTTAATTTTTGAAGTAATTGTAATAAGAATTAATTTTAAAATAATTAAAAACCTAAAAATATGTCATAGTGATACGATAGAAATATAAAATTTTATCAACCTCGTTGTACACTCTATTTTTATATATATATAAACCTTATTAATTATGTGAGATTTACCTAAAAAAAGTTTAAACGACGATGCATCAGTCACCTTCATATTTTCCATTGAAGAAATATGCCAAGACTGGCTCAACAAATTTGATAAGAACTTGACACTTTGAAAATTACGGTATGTTTATCTTGCTGATTCAACCAATGCTATAACATGAAACATTCAACAAATCTCAAACAAGTTATAACCAATACCTATCTTCTTAGTCGGCCAACTCGAACATTAAAAAGTAGATGTATAATATGTACTATATATTAACAGGTTACCTAAATCTACCTTATCTGATGGCAACATAACATCTAATATTTGTCCTAGTCCACCAAATGTAACTTCTACTATACTAGGTGTCACGGGCCTGATTCTAGGACCAAATTTTCCGCCCTTAACCAGTCCGCGCGGCGTATTCTCGACCCGAGAACACCAGCCTAACACCAAGAATGCAATATAAAGCAAACACGGAAGCCTAACAGCGCCAACACCAACCTGTGTTCGGCCAACCTCAACACCCCGAGGTTGCTGCCTTCAACCCTTCGCTCGATCACCCCGCGTATTGGTACCGCACCAAACACCGACACAGCACTTCTGGCTACCGACACGCCTTGCCGATAGGCTGTTCCAGAAGTCAAACAGCACCCCACACAGCACTGCCCGATCGCCCAGCCAGCAACACGCCCTGGGTTCGTGCCGTCTGTCCTTGCTCGTCTCAGCACCAGTCCCCTCAACTGCGTGCCTTGTAAACTTCGACCGCGACCTCGACTACAGAAGTTCCCTGCCTAAAACGCCAGCCAACAAGCAAAACACAGATTACGGGAAAACACTTCCCAACCTTATATCATTCACTCGATCATAAGGATTTTACAAGCACTCGAACTCTCCTCTCAAGCACTTGCTCGGCTCGTGGACAGCCCCCACAGCCTCGCCCCAATGTACCCAAATACAATGGCGCACAAGAATTACTCCCCGAGTAACTCTATCCCGATTGCCAACACAAGCAACCTAACAACGTGTACCTGGATTTCCAGCAAGCCGATGGAGTTCCAGCGCTCACCACGAACACCGGCTGCAGCAACTCCACGCTTCTTTCTCACCAGCCGCACCCCGCTGCTTTCCTTCACCAGAGAACACGCCTGGAATCTCAGGAACTCTCCTCCTCACCGGACTCAATTCCCCTATTGATCCACTCCCACGTTTCTCCTTGATCTGGCCTCTCAATCCTTCAATCTCTCCTGATTCACCGATCTCCAGAGATTCTCCAGACTCGATTTCCAGACCACTAAGACCTCTCGATCTCTCCTGATCTACCGACCTCCAGAGCCTCGATCCTCTCGGTCTTCTCCTGATCAGCCAAACTGCCGACCTCCTGATCAGCCTACCTGCCGACCTCTTTTCCAGCATAACCCCTATGCACTTATATATGCACCACGTCCTTCTGATTTCAGATAACTCCGGATCCTTGCATCCTCATCCACAATGATCTGCAATATCCACCGTATCCAGCAACCTAGCAGCACATCACGTCCAGGTTCTTCCCAACGGCCTTGTGGTTATCATCAGAAGTTTGTTGCAGCATCCACGTCTGGATATGGATCATATCTTCCACCAAGATACACCCCCAGCAACGTCCATGGATGTTTATCACAAACCGCCTTGGCTGCACCGCTGGTCCTCCCGTCGCGCCCACCGGCTCGACTCCAGCACCGTCCAGACATGGTTCAACCTCCCTCAGCAATTCACCAACCAACTGCCAGCAATGGTCCACCACCATCGCCCTGAACCAGCACCACCGTTCGTGCATGCCCATGCACTGTCGCGTCCACCAGCATCTGCTCGCGCGCGCGCCTGCTCGCGCGCCCGCTCGCGCGAACACAGCGCGCGTCATCGCGCGCCCGCGCGCGTCCGCACGCTCGCGCGCCCGCGCAGCAACGCGCTCGCGCACCGCGCGCTCGCGCACAACGCGCCTGTCGCTCCTTGCGCGCACACCAGCGCGCACAACTGCGCGCTCGCCCGCTACAGTGCTCGGTACTCGGCTCGGTAGCCTGCTCGGTCCACGGTTGCACGAGAACCTCGCTCTACCGACCCAAACAGCGATCAGCAACCACCTGAGGTTTCCTCCTGGACTCGGCCACATGCTCGGTACACCAAATACCGACCCATGTGCCGACACCACTGCTGTAACTCGACGCCATGCTCCACAGCCATGCTCGATCACACAGCAGCTCGTGCACCTCGGTTTGCAACCTGCAACTCGACACGGGTTAGCCTCCGCATGTTGTTTCCACCACTCGGATAGCCACCGCTACCCCATCATGGACGCGGGACACCTAGGGACAACACCCAAACCCCAGTTCCCGGCACGCCCATGAATCACGTCTGTGACACTAGGTATAATCAACGTGATCAATTATAATGACCAAACTGTAAAATGGGATGGAAGGTTGGAAACATTGTAACTAATTTTTGTCCGCCTCCCAAATCAAATAACTTATTTAGCCTTACAACTATGATGAAATTTGATGGTCGCATACACTAGAAAAAAAAAAAGGCGTCTTGCCTAGGCAACTCCGCTACCTAAAAAAGCTTTAAGAAAATCAAATTTTAAGGAGAAAAGAGCTAAAACCATCCAACCAGGTCCATTTTTTCCCCCTTCCGTAGGCTGGCTTTATGTAGTTTGCATACATAATGAGGTCAAAAAAGCCTAATTAATAGTTGCTTCGTACAAACTTCTTCAAAGACTACCGTGGGGAAAGGATATTTCTGACATCAGGTTGTCACACAGGGCAATATTTCCTTATTAATTTCTATGGACAGGACTACATGAATTGTGGAAATTTTCAGGATACATCAAAATCAATTTAGCGTTGGAAAAGTGATGGATTTGTGACCATTTTTTTTTATCGATGCAATGGCTTTACAAGCAAAACAAAATTCATGCAACTATTTCGGAGTTGCTACTCACTTTGGTAAAACAAAAGTTGCCACGGTTCAACCCAGTAGCAAAAACAAAAAAATACTACCCCCATCATATTATTTCAGTCACACTTGTTATTTTTTCTCTAGTATATAATAATTTCAACTAGTATGAAGTTCAAAGATTTTTTTGTGATGTTTTCATGAAGTACATCTAACTAGAGGCAAGTCAAAAATTCTTGGACTTACTCTAAAAGAAAATTACGCAAGATTCTTGAGTTTATATTTTTGTTGGGTTTAAAAATTGGTAGGATTGACAAATTTTGTGTTTTTAAAGCACATCACCATCACCACAGCACTGCAGCGCTCTATTTCGGTCGAGCCCTCGTATTAACGTTTAGACACCGTAAGCTCAGGTTTTTTAGGGAGTTAGCGCCCGGATGCCAGAAAACTGCTTAGGATGCACCAAGGGTGGTAATTTTTTATAGAGTTCTTATTTTTTATTCATCTCTCTCCATCTTTTGGTGATTATCTTGAGATTTTGGGAGATCAAAATTGATTTCTAGAAGTTTTTCACCAGCGATCTTACGGTGTGACTAGATATGTTTACTCTCCTGGTTGCTACATTCACAGGTGATCTAGAAAACTCATTATATTTTGAATATAAATTATCAATAGAAGATCCTAATGTAGAGGGTGGAAATTTTATATTTGATAAAGCGTCTTGTGCATGCCGTGGGTTTGGTTTTCTTCATCAAATTGTTGATTTTCTTGTGAATTTATTTTATCAAGTGTGCAATTTTCAGTATCCCTCATATTTTTGCCAAAAATTTTAATACAAAATTACATGTAAAATTTGCATGATAGGTATTGATGAGATTGTGAAGCCTAAGAAATTTATAAGAAAGAATTTTAAGAGATGGCAAAGAGGATAGTTTTTTGGTTGAAAACAAGTTAAATATTTTACATTGTGTTTGTGTTTGGGGACAATGTTGATGATCATGATCCTAGTTGAATAAAAAGTAGAGAAAATTTTGAGAATGATGATTACTCTTGTCGTGGGTAGATTTTAAGTGCTCTTGATGATCAATTATATAATTTCTATTGTTAAATTAATTCATCTAAGGAGTTGTGGGAGTCCTAGATTGTGGGAGATTATTTTCACTTCAAATTGGTAGAGGAAAAATATATACATGAGCAGGCACATGAAGTTTAGAATCTTGTAGCCAAAATTATAGCAAAAGAGATTTCAATTGATTGAAGACTACAAGTTCCGGCCCTCATTGACAAGTTTTCACCTTCATGGTGTCACTTTAAAGTCAATTTCATATATAAAAGAAAAGCTTTGACAATGGATGACTTGATGTCCTCTATTCAAATCGAAAGAGAGAAAATAAGAAATTTCATGCTTCTACTTCTAGTGAAGCTGACCCAAAAAGAGGAAAATTTTCAAAAAGGGTGAATCCTCAACCACTAAGAAAGATGGTCCATGGAAAAAGCAAAAGACCGACAAAGCTTGTTATGTACATGACAAACTGGGGCATTTTACTAGAAACTGTTTTCATACGAAAGGTTCTATGAAAGAGAAAGAGAAAGACACCTCAAAACCACAAGCTAATGCCGTTACAACCAATTAGGTGATGCTGGACCGAGTAGCACAAATTTTGAAATTAATTTTGCTATTTTTCTTTAGATTGGTACATAGATACAGGTGTTAATGTCCACATTCGCTTCAATATGTCTTCTTTTTCTTCCTACCAAAGAATGAAGGAGAAAGTAGTGGTGATGGACGACTCCTCTAATGCTAGAGTGCATAGAGTAGGGCAAGTAATTTGAAGTTCACATTTAGAAATTGAATCTCTCTCCAAAATGTGCATCATGTACGAGAAATTAGAAAGAACTTAATTTGTGAGTTCAATCTACAAGGATTTAAATTAGTGTTTAATTCTAGTAAAGTTGTTATTTCTAAGAACAATTTATTTGTTGGTAAAGGATATATTTGTGATGGTTTGTTTAAGTTGTAAATTAGTGTTTAATTCTAGTAAAGTTGTTATTTCTAAGAACAATTTATTTGTTGGTAAAGGTTATATTTGTGATGGTTTGTTTAAGTTGAATATTATAGAGTGTGCGGTATCAAATTCTTGTCATTCGATTAACTATGGGCATCATGTTAGTACTTGTTTTGCCTTGGAGACTTGACCTTGTGAATTGTTAACATTAGTAATCATATTAGTACTTTTTTATGATACTTCTTTAGTTACTAGATGTGTTCAATGTAAAAAACCTAGAAAGCTTTTTCCTCAATTACTTAACTACATGAATTAATACATTCTAATATTTGTGAAATAGATGGTGTGTTGACTCATAGTGGAAAACATTATTATATTATTACAAGTTAAGTATTTTCAAGTAACTGGTAGTTTAAGGTATCTTGTTGATTGCATGTGACCTGACATTACCTTCGTAGTCATGAATTAAATGGATACACTAACAATTCCAGTAGAATTCATTGGCCTACTCTAGAAAGAGTACTAATGTATCTAAAGGGTAGTACCAAGTTTACACCTATTTTAGAAAGATATAGTGATGCGAATTAAATATGGGATTCTGAAGATAAAAAATCCATGAGTGGATATTTATTTACCCTTACTAATGAGGTTCTAACTTGGAAGTCAACAAAACATGGGATTATTTCCAGATCAACGATTGAAGATGAATTAGTAGTATCCAGATCATCGATTGAAGCTGAATTAGTAGTTTCAAACGTGCCCGGTAAAAAAGTAAAATTTGAAAATTCTCATACTTGAGAAACCAATTCTAGCTATCTTAATCCATTGTGATAACTAGGCACTCTACACTAAATCGTCGTGGCATTTTTTACACTTCTAATTTTTTTAAGGATTTTATATATTTTTCATGCATTAATCAATCAAGTTCAATTCTTTTTTGTACCACTAATAATTCTAGTGGAATTCATTGGCCTACTCTAGAAAGAGTACTAATGTATCTAAAGGGTACAAGTGAAAAATAACAATTCACTATGCCGAGTGTAACACCCCAAATCCGGTTTTCGCTTGAGAAATGAACCGGAATGTCATTGGTCCTAGTTTTATTGGCTAACCCGAACCCAACCTTGCCGATCTACTCTCGGCATCTCAAGATAAAAGAAGTATCGCTATACATGGATAGATACACAAAAATAAACTTAATATGCAACTGCATGAATGACATGACAACCAATTCATACTAAAAATAATGATAAAAATCGATAAAAAAACAATAAAGTAGATAAATATATAAATATGTTATTATATCACTATGGATATTCAAACAAAAATCTAATCTGCTACATAATTCATTCTGAATCTTGGGTCTCAACCCATTTGTGCATTTTAATTACTTTTTACATTAAATTCTGGGTCTTACTTGCTGTACTTATTCAATATCTAAATATATTTACTCCTAATCATCGCCTACATATATTATAAAAATGCATCAATAACGAGTGTTATTTGGTCCAAAAATAAAACTAATATAAAACTGGCAATGAGAGCAAACTCTCATATGAAAGAAAACGTCGCATGAAATCTCTGTGAAAACATTTTTTTCTTTTCACTTTCTCTTAGACAGTTGTCAAAAAATCGTTAAAACTACATATATAAGTCTTGTATAATAGGCTGGGAGGCAATTTGTGGTAGATCTTGTTTTCAAAAAGATCCATGTGAGATCTCATCCTCAAGGTTATTAATCCAGAAGATCAATCATTTAAATATTGGATTTTGTTTTTATAAAGATACTAGTGGGATCTCATCCTTGAACGTTATTAATCTGGAAGATCGATTAAATGATAAAAAATTAAATCACGATAAAATAAAACAATGAATTAGGGTCAAGTCTTAAACAAACCTATTAGAAGCTTTGAACATGTCTTAGCACCTAAAAGGAGAGCTCCTACTCTATACCTAATCTTCAATTATGTGGTGACAACAAATGGTTATGGCCGACTTGAGTAAGGATCGTAAGGGAAAAGAGAAAGGAAGAAAAAGAAGAAACATGTTGAGTGTGAAGGATAATGGTGATTGAATATATAGATGTGAGGATGAGAAAATTCATGGGTTCAGGTGAGAAAAACAAATGGTTGTTTAGAAAAATCAATGGTCGTTTAGAAAAACGAATGGCCATCTAAGAAAAACTAATGGTTATCTAAGAAAAACGAATGGTCGTCTTGTAATTAAAACTTAACTCTGAAAATATTGGTTGAACTGATCGGTTTAAATTATAAAACCCTAATTTGAATCACAGGTTTTACACAGAATTTGCACCTATTTTAGAAAAATGTAGTGATGCAAATTCAATATCGGATTCTAATGATAAAATCCACCTGTGGATATTTATTTACCCTTAGTGGTAGAGTTTTAACAGGGAAGTCAACAAAATAGGGGATTATTGCCAGATCGATGATTGAAGTCAAATTAGTAGTATCAAATGTAGCGGGTAAGAAAGTAGAATTACTTTTGAAAATTCTCATGCTTGAGAAACCAATTCTTGATATCTTAATCCATCGTGATAACTATGCACTTGAGGCAATTTTTACACTTTTAAATGTTTTACGAATTTCTTATATTTTTCATGCATTTATCAATCAAGTTTGATTCTTTTTCATACCAAGTAAGTTCATATGATGATTCTAGACATAACCAAGATAGATTTTCATCAAATTAACTATTTTTAATAAATCTACCATTAAGCGTAAATTCCAAGAAATTTACAACTAAACTTTTATAAATCATACATCAAAATTTCTCTAACAAGAATAAATCATTTGATTATCATTCATAGAGTTATTTACCAATTTGATCTTCCATAATTTTCCCATACATCATATAAATTCCAGAAATCAAACTATGTTTAGATAACATGGGAATGCGAAGTAGATCTTAAATCTTTTGAATTATTTGCTATGTAAGTGTTATCTATCAAATCCCATATAGATTAATGAAAAATTTTACTCCATGATCTCCACAAATCAAATTTGATCCACAATAATTACAATTCATGCATGTCTGGCATCCTAGACAATAAAATTATATACGAGCGATGAATAAAATACGAAATAATGATAAAAGAATAAAGAATTTCGAAAATCCTAACCACCAAAAAGAGAGGAGATAAAAAGCCACCACAAGAAACGAGAGAGTGCGAGAGAAGTGGCGTAAGAGAGGAGAAAGGGTAGCAATATAAGAAAGGAGAGAAGAAAGGGTAGCAGTATAAGAAAGGAGAGAGACTATCATTTATTTTTCCCTACAGACCTTCTCACTAAAAGGATCAATCCAATTGTTTTCTCTAGGAAAATTTATTTAACTTAAATTTAATTGAACAAATACCAAAGCTTGTATCGAAATCTTCGAACTCAACCCGATAAAAAAAATATTTAAATCCAACTACGTCCACTAAATTATAAAAATTCATTAAATAAATTCCTAGCACATTCTCCCCAATTTAGGAATTTTTGTCCCAAAAATAAATGCGACCAATAAAAACATAAACAAAAAATTACCTCAAGTTATTTTTCAAATAATTTGGAATACTCTATTTGTATATCCTCTTCCTTTGCCCAAGAAGCTTCTTCAACCACTTGACTACTCAAAAGTACTTTTACTAGTAGTACTATTTTTGTCCTTAATATTTTATCTTGCCGATCTAGTATCTTTAATTGCTTCTTCTCATACGTGGCATTGTATTGAATATTGAGCTTTATATAGTTAAGAATAATGTGACTTTCATCTCTTACATGCTTTTTTAGCAAAGATACATAAAAGACATTGTGCCCTCTATCAAGATTAGATGGTAAAGCCAATTCAAAAGCCAAATCACCAACTTTTGCTATGATATCAAAATGTCTTAATTATCTTGGCTTTTAACTTTTCTGTGGACCCAAATCTGATTGCACCTATTGTCAGAGATAATTTCAAATAAACATTGTTTACTACAACAAAATTTAGTTCCTTCTTTCTAATATCAGCATAACTCTTTTTTCTATCGTGGGTTACTATTATTAATTTTTTAATGGGATTCACCTTCTTTGTTACTTCTTATAATAATTGTGAACCAACTACCACTACACGTGATGATTCTTGCCTGCATATAGGTGATTTGCATGGTCTTCTATATAAAGCCTTGAAAGGAGTCTTACTTGCTTGATAGGGGTTATTATAAGTGAATTCCACTAGTGTTAAATTTTATTCCCAATCACTTCCTCAATCGATAATAAAAGACCAATGCGAGCCTTCTAAAGTTTATATTGTTTTCTATCTTTGATCATCGGTCTTAGGGCGATATGTTGTACTTAATTTTATTTATGTTCCCATTGTTTACTGGAAAGTTCTCTATGAATGAGAACTAAATAATGGATCTCTGTCAAACACAAATTCTTTTGGAATTCCATGGATTCTGACTCTATTGTTCATATATAATTTAGCAAGTTGTTTAGCTATCCTTGGAGCTTTTATCGAAATAAAATGTGTTGATTTTATCAACTGGTCTACTACAACCCAAATAGAATTAATTTTCCTCAGTGATTGTAAAAGTCTTAAGACAAAGCCATAAGTAACGCACTCTCATTTACACACTTACAAGTCACAAGTGACACTAAGTTTTTACATTTTCGAATTTTTCATGAATTTTAGATCTTTCTCAAGCATTAATCAATCAAGGTTGATTCTTTTTTATACCAACAAGTTTATAAGATGATTCCAGACATACCTAAAATATATATACATACCTTAATTATTTTTAACAAATCTACAGTTAAATCATAAATTTTGAGAAATTAACATTCATAGATTTACCAATTAGATCTTGTATAATTATACCCATACATCATATAAAGTCCATAAATCAAACCTATGTTTAGATAACATGGGAATGCTATATATATTTAATCACAATTCATGCATAAGAACTCAAATCTTTTGAATTCTTTGTCAAACAAGCTTTTCCCATTAAATCTCATCATAGATCAATAAAAAGAACATGATTCCACGATTTCCACAAATCAGATTTCATCCACAACAATTACAATTCATGCATGTTTGACATCCAAAATAATAAAAATCTATATGAGTGATGAATAAAACACGAAATAACAATAGAAAAATAATGAATTACCAAAATCCTAGTTGCCAACAGGGAAGAGAAGAGAGAGAAAGTATTGCCTTACAAAATGAGAAAGAGAGGGAGAAAAACCATAAGAGAGGAGAGGTTGGTCGCCCTCCTTTATCTCCTCCTACAAACTTTTTACTCACCAAAAAGATAAATCCGACCGTTTCTTTAAGAAAATTTATTTAGCTCAAATTTAATTGAAAGAATACCAAAGATTGAGCCAAAAACTTCGAGCTCAACTTGACAAAAAAATATTTCTATCTAACTACGTCTACTAAATTACAAAAAATCATTAAATATATTCCTAGCTCAGTCTTGGGTCTCACATGAAATCTACAAACAATCTAGCTGATCAACTTACCAAGGGATCATCAAGGATCCAAACCCAAGTGTCATCAAAGAGAATGGGCTTAAAAGCTGTTATCTAATCACCGTTATTGCAACCAAATCTAGCTAGTAGTGATCTCATGAGTAGGCTTAATGGGTACAAACAATCTAATTGGTGATTGGTGGGGTACTATAAATTATATTGAGTTATGATGACAAATGCTCAAAATACAAAGACGTTGACTCAATTTTCTTATGAGACTGAAGGTCTACTAAATAGCATATTAACTTCCAGAATATGCTTTGAAATCTTACCGATAAGAATGAAATAAATATGCCAATTATTAGTGGAGTTATGACTAATCTTTTAGATGAAAGGCATTATGAAATTATAAGATATTTAGTGCATAACTGGAATAACACTGCCCCAACCATAAAAATTTCAGTCACACTTGTGATTTTTGTTGGGTATATAATTTTTTCAACTCTAAGGTATGAAGTTCAAAGACTTTGTCAACTTCTATTTGCTGAAATGTAGTTTATCTAATTAAGGCTAAGTTCAAATTTTTCAATACTTACTCTAAAAGATAATTGCACAAGATCCTTAAGTTGATATTTTTGTTGATTTTAAAAATAGGTCAAGATTGATAGATTTTGTGTTTTTAAAACATATCCCTGCGGCACGCTATATTTTGAGCTTCGCAGCACTAGCATTTTGGCCTGGCCCTCGTATTAGAACTCGAACGCTGTAAGCCCGGGTTCCCAGGCTAGACACTAGAAAAGGGTTTAGGATTCATTGTTTCATCTTTTTTTGCTTTTTAAACGTTATTTTCTCCAAAGGTGGAACTTTTTATAGAGTTCTTCTTTCATCATCTTTGTCCTTTTTGTGTCTATCTTGAGATTTTATTTGATCAAAGTTAATTTTTAGAAGTTTTTCATCAACGATTTTGCAGTGTGACTAGAATTATATACTCTAATATTTCGTACACTTATAGGAAAAGAAAACTCATTATATCTTGGATACAAATTACCAATAGAATATTCTGGTGTAAAGGGCGGTAATTGTGTATTGAAGATAGTGTTTTATACGTGCTTTGGGTTTGGTTTTCTTCATCAAATTATTAATTTTTCTTGTGGCTTCATTTTATCTTATGTGCAATTTTCAATATCTCCCTTATATTTTTCCAAGGGATGCATGCTATTAAATACATCTTTGCTCCCAGGCTAACGCAATAAGTAACGTAGCCCTTGAAAACTGTTATATTATTTTTAATCAGATTTTTGAAACTCCACTTGGCTCTGAAAATCTTAAAACTCTCACCGTATACTCCACTTCAAGTTAAATTCTATGGACAACTCCACAATTACATGACTCTAGAACAGATTCTCTTAAACTCCATGAATAAAAATATAACTACCTTTCATGTAGTTTAAATTAAAATTTATGATAGTTTTTAATTTTCCGTTTTAAAGTGAGAAATATATCCTCATTTAATACAAGCTTTTATCCGTCACAATAAAATCATCGTAAAAATGACTCTAAGTCCAAATCGTCTTAGATTGATCTCAAGAAGACCCATAGCTTACTCAATTGAATCCGAATGCCAAATTTTTGAACCATGATATCTAAGTACGTTTAAACTCACCTGTACGTTATGTGACAGGTATCTCCAATGCATAGGATGTGAGACATAATTATTAGCCCTTAAAGCCGCATAAGCATAGGCTTCTATATTTCTTTTTCAGGGCAAATGAAATCTTTATCTATAAAATTTACCTATAAATTGGAGTCCCGCAACAAGCGCCCTGCAGGAGGACCGATTGAACATACAAACTCAACTTCGAAGCTTGGGAAATATAACCCGAACAACACCAAGAGTAACTATCTCTTCCATACAAGGAGACAATTAGAAAAGACGTAGTAATAGAAGTATAAATAAAAAAAGTTTTCAGAGGTCACTTGCTTTTTATGAATTATGTTCAGCCTAATTAATTTTGAAGTATTTTCATGTCTAATCTTATTAATAAAAAGGGAATTAAAAGCCACACTATTATAAAAACTGAGAGATTCAATCAATTAAAATGCAAAAAATAAATAAATAAAATATCAATCTTCTCATTTAATTAGAATCTATATTTAAAATCGGACTTTATCTATATTATATTAATCATTATAATCTATTCAATCATTTAATTAGAGTTATTTATAAAATTAGGATCGACCACTAACATATGTCATGCATGGTACAATATCTGCCTAATGTTCGTAATATTTTATGAATCATGTCTAGCCAGTGGGCAAAAGGCCTTGCCTGTTTCTTCCTCCAAAGGCCAACTTGGATCATAATTTTACAACTTATTTTTTCACTCTTAAAACAATATATTTTAATTGACCTTTCCAAGTCAAAATCTGAGGATGATTTTCTATTGACAAATTTTATAGTTAACCCATGGAGTCGGTAATAAAAGTTATTAAAATATTTTAATTTTCTTTCAATTTAATTAAAGTAATATTTTAAAATATTATAAATAGTAAATTTATCCATTTTAAATATAAAAAGAACAATATGCACTAATTTTATATAATATTTTATTAATTTCCTTGTTGAAAATAATAATATATATAAGTTTGAACGGACTCGGAGTCGGCTCCACTCCACCGTATACAAAGTCGCGTCCGAAAAAATATGCTAGCCGTGATAGGTGATGGAGATATTAGAATGGCCTTCTACGGCCTGGAATAAAAGCATATATATATGTTCGATAAAAATCACTAACGACCAAAATGTGAATGTCTTCATCCTTGTTTGTATTTCGACCACTCACCGCAACCTCCTTGCCCAGTTGATTTGTTTCTGTTGACCTATCCAATGGCCGTAAAGAAAGTGGCACCATGAAAGTGTTTGGTTTAATTTGTTTGATTTCGTTGGACTTGGTAAATGATAATGTACAGCCCAATTAATGTATATAGCCATGAGAATGTTGTTGTACAGTCTTTTGATTATGTGCGCTGCAATCGATCGAACTGCAAGAAACAAGCCATTAATAACGACAAATTTGTCATTAAAAACATTGCAACAAAAAAACATTCAAATTTCCCTTCACACTATTGACGGGTGTTATCCTTAGTCATACCCTTTATTTTGTAGTGAGGATTTTACTTTAATTTTCCGTATTTAATTAGTAGATAACGACCAACTTCTAGAGCCGCAGCTTAGGGTGTTTTGAGGCAGCGCGTGCAAAGCCTAATCATATTTTTCTGAGTCGGTTTTTATATATTTATGCTTCTGTTATTTTGACGATGTTAAGAGAGTTATTGTTTTAAATCGTTTTCAATTCCATATGTTAGATGTTAGACATAATATATACTTCAATTCGGAATTATATAATATGTTATTATATAAGGTTAGCTTAATTAAAAATTGATCTATTAAAATTAAGGATTTTTTAACTATAAATAAGGTGTGAAATTTATTGTAAATACTATAAATAAAAAGTATGAAATTCAATATGTAGATATCATTTTTGTAATTTTTTTTTATGATGGGTTGAATTGAAATTATGAAACTCAGTGTATAAATAAAGAAATTAAGAATTAATATCTTGTTTTCGTTCTCGTATCTCATTATCTACTAACTTTGGTTTTGAAAACTAGTATTGAAATTAGAAGATCAATACCTAAAGTTCTAAAGTATCTATTTATTTATGGATTCAAGTACACTTCCGCTAGCTGGTTTTATTTACTTTATGATTTGAAATAAAGATTGTTTACGATCTTGTTTAAGTTATCAAGTTTTGTTTAAGTTTAAGTTATCAAATTTCTAACAAGCGGCATCAAAGCCAACTTCATTTCATATCATTGAGAATTAGTTTTATTTATCGATTGGAACTATCCACTTTCGTATCACATTCAAATTTAAGGATTCAAATTCAGAAAAGATAAGATCTTCAACTCATTGGAAGCTTCCCAAAATTCAGTTCTAGTTATTGTCTTTAGGATATTTATTCTAAAATTAAATTCCTCTCTTGGTAAAATATAGTGAGGAAAATGAAGTTATAAAAGGTTATAATTTCAGAAATTTCCAAATAAAGATGTTTTTATAACCTTTTCAGTTTTAGGATTATTAAATTTAAATTATGGTTCAATTATGATTAATATTTTAAAATTTATTAAGGATTACAATATGCTGTCAAAGTAACATCTTTTGTGAAAATTAATTTATTTTTAATATTGAGACAGTTGTGGGTATTTAATTTGTTTAGATATTAATCAGCTCAAAAGAAGGTTATTATTTAACAGAATTATATATTTATTTGTAGTAATAGATATGGGACAATTATTAAAGTTCAATGTGAATAATAAACTGACCAAAAGGAAGGTTCATTATTTGACATGATTTATTGTCTATATTTAATTATTACGCTAATTTTTATTTCTGATAATAAATATTGGATTATTATCAGGCTTTCATGTGGATAATAAATCGGCCCAAAAGAAGGTTTATTATTTGACCGGATTTATTATCCATATTTGATTACTGCAATAAGATTTATTTGTGATAATAAATTTGGGATAATTATTAGGTTTCCATTTGGATAATAAATCGGCCGAAAGGAAGGTTTATTATTTGACAGAATTTATTGTACATATTTGATCATTGCTTTAAGATATATTTTTGAAAATAAAAATGAGATAATTATTAGGCTTCAATGTGGATAATAAATCGGCTCAAAAGAAGGTTTATTATTTCACAAGAATCATTATCTATATTTGATTATTGCCTTGAGAGTACCACTTACAAATTAATATTTTTATCCAAAGACTAAATATTAATTTGTGCTATGTATCTGTTGATAGGATTAACCATTATTTGAATTATTAATTTTATTATGGGCATGTTGTTTTGTTCTATAGATTCAGTTAATCAATCTGCTTATATGATTTCTAGCAATATCAATTCAATTCCTAGACTTAAAGATAATTTTAAAGATCAGAAAGTACATGATCTTGACCTTGCGTAAAGGACGGAATAACCTTCTTCTCTTACGGATAAAAGTTCCATTAAGGAAAAATAGGACAGCAAGAAGTGGGGATGTTCAAATCACACGAGTTTTATGAAGTCTACGATTCTAGAGACCTTTAAGGGAGATATGTCTGAAAAAGTTACTACAGCCATTAAGTTTTTAAAGTAATTGAAAAAGTTACTGCAACGTTTTATAAAAATAATAAGGCTAAAATAAGTACGCTTTTGTTGAACTTGATTTCAATAAGGTTTAAGGCAAATCAAACATTAGAGAGTACATCATAGAAATATCGAATATTGCTTCAAAACTAAAAGCACTAAGGTTAGAGCTATGTAAAGATTTGCTCGTGCATTTAGTTTTAATAACTAAAAGTACTAAGGTTAGACTATGTAAATATTTGCTCGTGCATTTAATTTTAATTTTTTTCTAGCACAATTTAGTCAATTCAAGGTCAATTATAACTGCTAAAAGGACAAATGAACCCTTAATAAGCTCATTTATTATGATGTGCAAGAAGAAGAAAGGTTGAAGCAAGAATAGGCTGAAAGTATTCACTTGGCTAGTACCTATCAGGACAAAAATAAAAAGAAAATCAAGTTTCTTACTCTTTCTTTTGTGGTAAACCTATACATATGAAGAAAGAATGCACTAAGTATTACGTTTGGCATATAAAGAAAGGTCAATTTCTTAATTTTGTTTGTTCTGAGGTTAATTGAGCTTCAGTACCAATACACACGTGGTGGTCGGATTCGGGTGCTACTACTCACATAAGTCTGTCAATGCAGAAATGCTTGAATTGCCGAAAGCCAAATGATGTTGAAAGATTCATCTATGTAGGTGATGACAAATCAGTTATAGTTGAAGTAATATGGATTTTTAGATTATTATTTAAGACATGAGAATATTTGGATTTGAAAGAGACATATAGCACTGTTTTTAGACAGAATTTGGTTTTTATTTCTATATTAAACAAATCTGGTTACTCTTGTTCATTTAGAAATAATAAGTTTAGTCTCTTTCTAAATTTAAATATTGTGGGTACAGGTTCCTTGTTTTTTATAATAATATACATTTACTTGATACTATTGCATCTTTTAATGAAACATTGCATGTGAGTGTAAGTGGTATGAAAAAAAAATTAACCAATGAGAATACTGCTTTACTCTGACATAAGCGTTTTAGGATACATTTTTGAACAAAAAATTGAACGACTTATGTCAGATGGAATTCTTAATTCTCTTAATTTATTAGATCTTTAAGTCTTGTTGAGGGCATTAAGGGAAAAGAAACAAATATAAGGAGACTAGGTACCAATAAATCTTCAAGCGTCTTAGAACTAATATATACGGACATTTGTAGGTCATTTTCTACGGCTTCTTAGAATGGTCGACAATATTTTATTATGTTCATAGACAATTGTTTTGATTATGGTTACCTTTATCTCATTTATGAGAAGTTCAAGCATTAGACATGCTTAAGGCATATAAGGCTGAAGTTGAGAACCAATTTGATAAAACTATTAAGGCTATTAGACCTAATAATAGTGGTGAATACTATGATAGATATGATGGATCATGTGTATAATGTTGAGGATAATTTACCAAATTCCTAGAAGAGTACAGAATTATCCCACATTACACATGCTAGGTACTCCTAGCATGAATAGTATTGATGAGAGAGAAAATCGAACATTAAAGATGTAACACCCTAAATCTGATTCACGCTCGTGAACCGAACCGGCATGTTACAGACCCCGGTTAGGTCGGCTAACCCGAACCTAACTCATGCGGATCTAATCTCGGCGTCTTAAGATGAAGATACGATCCTGTCATGAATGAATGCATGCACAAAATCCTAACATGGTACTACATGAATGACTTGCAAATTCAATTTCACACCATCACAATTACGAGCAAAATCGATGAAAATTCTAAAGTAAACTGACAGAGTCTCCCCTAAATGTGCAATTATGGGCCCACCCTGTCAAAATAATATATATACCAATATATCGGCATGCATTAACAATCACACAGAATCTCATTTATAGCGTATTCATTCTGAAGCTTGGGTCTCAACCCACTACGCTTTCACTGCTCAACTCTGATCATATTTTGCATTCTGTTATCGTGTCTTAGCATTTCATTCACATCATATCATCATGCTCAAACATTTAATCATGTCATTCACAATATAATAACATAATAATACAATATTAAACATTCAGAAATCTAACATGTGTGTGTGCACAAGACCTCATTGCTCCTCCATCCAAGCTGGCTCCTCCAACTCGTGATTATTACCTACATATAGTATAAAAACACGTCAGTAACAAGTGTTACTGGTCCGAAAAATAAAATAACTGTAACAAGCTGGCAATGAAAGCAAACTCTCATATGAAAGAAAACATCATATACTCCACGTGAACACTCTGAGAGGGCACTACTGAGGAGCCACTAGGCTGCAGACCCAGTAGCATCCCGAACTTACTGATCTGTTGCTGGTACTGTGCCGCTCTCGGCACTTCTTTTTCAGTACTTCTCGTGAAACTTTATCCTACGCCCTCTCCGTACCTCCATATTTCTCCTGGCCTTGAGCACGAAGGCCGAGTACTCTCACGCAGTTGCCTTTAGTACCCTTTGAACCACAAGTCTGGACATGCGCTGTACTAAACAGTACCCGTAAACCTCCATGTTCTCCGGATGTGAGGAACTCAAACGCGGAGTTGTCAGGATCCCTCGGGAATGGATCAGTCCACTCGCACTAATCCAGAGCCCGCTTTGACTTTCACGGCATCCTCTGCATGGTACGTACAGTCGATTTCTCCATCTTTCGTCTCACTGAAAACGCAAAAACTACATATATATAGGGCTGGGTAGGGATTTATATAATAGGCTCGAAGGCAACTTGTGATGGATCTTGTTTTCGAAATCATCCTCAAGGAATCTCATCCTAGAGGGGTTATTAATCCGGAAAACTATTCGATTAAATAGCCCGAGTTAAGTGGGATCCGATAAAGCACCACTTAACTCGTCCTGTAGGCATTAAAACAAACATACAGTAGAAAAGAGTAAAATAGACGAGTCCTAAATGGACCTGGTAGAAGCTCCAAACGTGTCATCGCGCCTAGGCGGCTAGTTCCTACTCCGTACCTACACATCAAAACTAAATACTAACGCCCGCTAACTAAATGATGCATCAAACTCAATAACATCACAATCACAATGCAAGCATCCATCAACCATAACAATCATAAAATCATAAAAATTAATTAATCCTAGCTCATCCTATTCATACTAATTTTATTACGTGTCTGTAACCTATGTCATGGTCACTTATCATGCTCTGACCTAATCTACTTCATTAGATCACTTACATTCAAGCACTATTCATCAAGTCATGTCTCTTATCACTTCATTCATAATTAAGCATTAATCACATCAATAATTAGACCTAGCATGCTATGCTAACAATAATCAATTTTAAATAAATCAATCGGAGGTAATTATACCTCACGTTGTCGACAATCGGTGACGGTTAGGGTTCCGTCGCGTGTCTCGGAACTCAAATTTGGCGCTCATCGGCATCCGAAGCTCGATCGGGCTCGACTAGGTGAGCCCCGCTGAAGATCCGGTGAATTTCAATGAGTTCCAGAAATTCCGGTTTTCCGGCTGGTTCCGGTGGTTTTCCGGCAGCTTCGGCAGTTTTCCGGCGAGAGTTGCCGGAGGTGATCTCGTGGCCAGATAGTTGTCGTGTTGGGTACCATTGGAACCGGCTCAGTGAGCCCGACACATCTATGACATCGGCGTGGCCAATGGAGGTGGCGGCTCACCGGAAAAAGGCTATGACGGAGTGGCGGCAATGGGTCGCTAGATCCGGCCGGCCAGGCTGGCGATGGCCTCCGCTCCAATTGGGAAAGGCGGCTGAGGGGTCGAGGGTGCCAAGGTGACGGCTTGATCGCGGCGGCGACGGTGCCTAGCAGCGTGATTGGCAACGGAAGCACGACGCAACGGTGCGGCTTCCTCGCGTCGCGGCGGCCAGCTTGTGGTCGGGCCTGGGCTGGACAGTGTCGATCGGCGGCCAGGCGGCGTTGGCGGTGGCGGCGGTGGTGCGCGAACAGGGGTGGCGTGGTGGTTAGGGTTTGGGCATGGGGGAGAAAAGGTCGGGGGTGGAGAAGAAATGGTTGGGTGGCAAACTTGTAATTAAGACTTGACTCGTCTCCAGCTCGAGTCAAGTATAATAACTAAGTCATATTAAATCCTTAAAAAAATTCATAAAAATCGGGAAAAATCCCGTAAAATCAAACAACACCAAAAAAATCATAATGATATGCTCTAGAACTATCAACCCACCCAAAATGGCCGTAACGCGTCCTAACGCGGTAAACGGCCTAAAACTAATTTTACGATCCATTATATATCATAATAGAAAAAATGAACTGC
Organism: Piper betle; assembly: GCA_033002965.1. Taxonomy (NCBI): domain Eukaryota; kingdom Viridiplantae; phylum Streptophyta; class Magnoliopsida; order Piperales; family Piperaceae; genus Piper; species Piper betle. The sequence continues at coordinate 43,237 of JAURVB010004688.1, forward strand.
ATACTCTAATATATTATGATAACTCATTCTTTCCTGCTGTGTTCATGACGTTATCACCATGTACTTAGGTACACATGACCCTCACGGCTCATACACGAGACCGGCGCCGGCTCTGTACACGTGTTATGAAACTGACTCGACTCGAAAAATAATGGTCGACCCGACCGGTTCTGAATATAAAACCCTAACTCGAATCGTGGGTTTTACAATCTTCCTTCCTTATAAAAATTTCGTCCTCGAAATTTTAACTCAAGGAGGTTCTACTGAAACTAGTTCCTGGAAGCTAGGATACATATCAGTCGTATCCTCTACTGTTTCAACAGTCCTATACATCCTCATTGACTGTAGTGGTGCCGACGTGGCGAGTCCTGCTAGTGATGCTGACCATCTCAAACATGCTGGATTCTATACTTCCTGTGCCTGTTCTGACATTATCATCATCCCTCTCTTCTGTTCGGATCCCTACTGCTAACTCGGTGGAAAACCTAGATCACCCCTAAGGGCCTACTGGGTTGGTCAAGCAAATACTCTAGAGTATCGCAAGGTTCTAATCTGGGCTATGTCTGGAAAACTACACCGAGGGTAAGACCTACCTGCTAACATCTACCCATGTCCCTCTAATCCTCATCTGTGAACCGTCACCTACAAGTACTCGCAGGAACTCTACTCTAGGTCCTACAGTCACCTCAAGGCCTGCTATGAGTCTCCTGCTAAGTACGGTGGATACCCTAATGAGCTGCATGGCTCACTGTTGCCAGTCTAGGTCCAACTCTCAGGTGTCCCTATACAAGGAATTGGGACCGCTCACTTGGTTCTAGTTGACTCGGTCCTGAGTCATGTATCTCACTCTGTTCTATAAGAGAACAAGGATAGCTGCTATGACTCTAATGTATACTATGGCTCCGGTGGCTATCTATACAACCACTAAGTATAACTCTATGACGGTATGGTCGCGAAAACTCCTCTACATGCACAGCGTGTCTCAAGGAGTATGATAACATACTCTGCATGGGGCTGTAGCATCTGCATCTGGTCTGTGGGACATGCTCTGATCAATGTATACTCATCTCAATCATCAGGGTAAACTGATAGAAAAACTGATACAAAAGGGTGAGTGGAAATCCTCAAGTGAAAACTCCACTCTATCTGATATCTCTCGGTTATAAGAAGGGAGGCTGAATCTCGTGGAAATCTAGTCTCACTACTCAAGAGCTCTCAATAAGTGGTATCTCGTCCTCACATGTGGTATCTGATGCCAGGTAAATGGGGGATCATGGGACCTGTGGGTTATAGGCCCACACGCTTCTACTGTGCAACTCTTATCTATGGTAAGGTTAAGGTCTCATGCAAATGGCAGGGGGATAAAATCCCTATGTAGCATACTGGGTGGCCCAAAATATTGGTAGGTCTGTGGACTTGTCTCTAAGATTACCACAATTCACTATGCCACAGGTGATCAGGCTGTGGAATAGTCAATCAATGACGAATATCAAAAACGGCTCCTAATTGGGTCTAGTTTAATCAGCTAACAGTAGGCACGTGTTTCTCGATACTGTACTAGTCACGCACTTCTAAACAGGCGGGGTTCAAACGACCCAAAGAACCACTGTCTCCCCTCAAGTCTACGGGGACTCATAATGAGGTTCGACACATGTCTCGTCCACTCTTCGGTGGTGTGTGACCTGCTGTCCCGTACCGATTTGTAGCACTAATCTTGACTCACATGACTATTACCACTGTGGTAGACTCTCAAGCAAGGTTATCAATCAAGATGAGCATACACTGGTATCACTCCGTCTGGTATGCATGGTATGTTCTGTCTGAAGTCCCTATTTACATTATTCTCAAGCTGGGGTGAGGTCCATCATCGTAAGATCGGTCTACCCATACCAACCTGCACTGTAAACCCTAATCAGTACCATGAAGGTGCTTCTATACTCAGGGTAGGGCTCAACCCTATGTCTCAAGGTAAGGACCTAATCGTGCTGGCGAAACACAAGGTAATCGCTATCTCTCTGGAAAACACTCTCTCGTTGAACCCTCTGTCTATGCCCCATACTAAGTCAACCTCTTATCATTGGCTGGCCAATCGCTAAATGGGTTAAACTACGCGAGTGATCATCTACTAACCATCTTGTTTGTGTATGCCAATTGTGGCCCATGGATGCCACATCATACAATCTGTACAATCTAATCATTGTGACCGCCCATCTGGAGGTCATACTGTCATGTTTCATGAATCTGTCCATACGCATCTCTATGAGACTGTCACTAATAGTGCCTGATGGGGTTATCTTGCAACATACATTTGACCCAAGGGTGTTAGGTCAAAACAATGATTGCAAGAGAGCTGTGAAGTCGGATCCTATGCTATCTCATCCAAATAACCTCAGTTTTCCTAAATCTTTTCTATTCTACTGACTTCACTGTAACTATTCGTTGTTCCTCAAACTCTAGTCCTACTAAACCTTAACTAATTTACTCGATCGGTGGATGAGCAATACACGGACGGAGGTAGTGCATCTGCGGTCAGTGGTGGTGAATCTCGGACGGCGGTTGTGCACCTCGGGCGGTGGTTGTGCACCTCGGTCGGCGGTTGTGCACCTTGGTCAGTGGTTGTGCACTCGGTTGGTGGTTGTGAACTCGGTCGGCGGTTGTGCACTACCTAGATGCAAAAATATCTAAACCTACTCATATGCATCATAAATCTACTACTATCTCTGCCATATCTTGGCTACTATTAACTCGGTTCAGGTTGTACAATCAAGCGTGTCTGATCCAGAGGGGTTTGGATCATGATGCTGACACATATGATGGTCAACCTATGCTAAACCCCACTCTGATCTCGTAGGCACTGGTGATCCTGGTCTTTTCCTTGTTATGTCCAAGCCTATGTCTCACTACTCATCCTCATTCATTACTATCTTCTAGAAGTTGTCCATTTCAAGCCGTCAGCAGAAACTCTCATCTATGCTCCATGTACTTCAATGGCCCTATTGGCCTAACCACATCCTTCATCCGTAGGGATTTGTCTAAGGCACTCGACGGTCCATCTCATGTGCCACTAACTTACTGGTATCTCTATACTTTGAGTTCTTTCCCACTATGTACACCACGTCCAATGGAAGCAGGACTAATGCGGTGACATGCAAAACATGGACACCTGGTCAACATCCAAATCTCTTTTGCAATGGACAGCCTTGGTGGGTCTCTACGCCCATCATAACATTCCTGTCAGATTCTTAGAATCTAACATCTATTGACATCTGGATCTGGTATAAGATAGGATCCTATTCCCATTCTACCTCTGCTAGCACTACTACATCCCCTGCTCACATCTAACTGGGCAAGCAATCTGATATCATGATAACAATCCATATATGGCATGTCAGCTCAACTAAGGTCAATGTCACATATTTCTGATCAAGTCTTCAATACACTGTTATCCAAACAACTTAAGAAGAAAAATCTGCATGTAAAGAAAATATACAAAAACATACCTGCCAGCTGGACTCAGAGCAGTCTTTGCACACACATCACCTATAAAAGTATCATACATCTTAATCGGCTGAGAGTGGCTCTGATACCAATTCTGTAACACCCCAAATCCGATTCACGCTCGTGAACCTAACCGGCATGTTACAGGCCCCGATTAGGTCGGTTAACCCGAACCTAACTCATGCGGATCTAATGTCGGCATCTTAAGATGAAGATACGATCCGTCATGAATGAATGCATGCACAAAATCCTAACATGGTACTACATGAATGACATGCAAATTAAATTTCACACCATCACAATTACAAGCAAAATCGATGAAAATTCTGAAGTAAAACTAACAGAGTCTCCCCTAAAAGTGCAATTATGGGCCCACCCTTTCAAAATAATATATATACAAATATATCGGCATGCATTAACAATCACACAAAATCTCATTTATAACATATTCATTCTGAAGCTTGGGTCTCAACCCACTACGCTTCCGCTGCTCAACTCTGATCATATTTTGCATTCTGTTATCGTGTCTTAGCATTTAATTCACATCATATCATCATTCTCAAACATTTAATCATGTCATTCACAATATAATAACATAATAATACAATATTAAACATTCAGAAATCTAACATGTGTGTGTGCACAAGACCTCATTGCTCTTCCGTCCAAGCTGGCTCCTCCAACTCATGATTATTACCTATATATAATATAAAAACACGTCAGTAACAAGTGTTATGGGTCCGGAAAATAAAATAACTATAACAAGCTGGCTATGAGAGCAAACTCTCATATGAAAGAAAACATCATATACTCCACGTGAACACTCTGAAGGGCACTATTGAGGAGCCACTGGGCTGCAGACCCGGTAGCATCCTGAACTTACTGATCTGCTACTGGTACTGTGCCGCTCTCGGCACTTCTTTTTGTAGTACTCTTGAAACTTTATCCTAAGCCCTCTTCGTACCTCCATATTTCTCCTGGCCTTGAGTACGAAGGCCGAGTACTCTCAGGCAGTCGCCTTTAGTACCCTTTGAACCACAAGTCCGGACATGCGCTGTACTAAACAGTACCCGTAAACCTCCACGTTCTCCGGGTGTGAGGAACTCAAACGCGGAGTTGTCAGGATCCCTTGGGAATGGAACAGTCTGCTGGCACTAATCCAGAGCCCGCTTTGACTGTCACGGCATCCTCTACATGGTACGTGCAGTCGATTTCTCCATCTCTCGTCTCACTGAACACGTAAAAACTACATATATATAGGGCTGGGTAGGGATTTATATAATAGGCCCGAAGGCAACTTGTGGTGGATCTTGTTTTCGAAATCACCTCAGGGATCTCATCCTCGAGGGGTTATTAATCCGGAAAACTATTCGATTAAATGGCCCGAGTTAAGTGGGATCCGATAAAGCGCCACTTAACTCGTCCTGTAGGCATTAAAACAAACATACAATAGAAAAGAGTAAAATCAGAGCGAGTCCTAAACGGACCTGGTAGAAGCTCCAAGCGTGTCATCGCGCCTAGGCGGCGAGTTCCTACTCCGTACCTACACATCAAAACTAAATACTAACGCCCGCTAACTAAATGATGCATCAAACTCAATAACATCACAATCACAATGCAAGCATCCATCAACATAACAATCATAAAATCATAAAAATTAATTAATCCTAGCTCATCCTATTCATACTAATTTTATTACGTGTCTGTAACTTATGTCATGGTCACTTATCATGCTCTGACCTAATCTACTTCATTAGATCACTTACATTCAAGCACTATTCATCAAGTCATGTCTCTTATCACTTCATTCATAATTAAGCATTAATCACATCAATAATTAGTCCTAGCATGCTGTGCTAACAATAATCAATTTTAAATAAATCAATCGGAGGTAATTATACCTCACGTTGTCGACAATCGGCGACGGTTAGGGTTCCGTAACGTACCTCGGAACTCAAATTCGGCGCTCATCGGCGTCCGAAGCTCGATCGGGTTCGACTGGGTGAGCCCCGCGGAAGATTCGGTGAATTCCAGTGAGTTCCAGAAATTCCAGTTTTCTGGCAGGTTCCGGTGGTTTTCCAACAGCTTCCGACGGTTTTCTGGCGAGAGTTGCTGGAGGTGATTCCTTGCCGGATAGTGGTCGTGTTGGGTACCATTGGAACCGGCTCGGTGAGCCCGACGCATCTATGACATCGGTATGGCCAATGGAGGCGGCGGCTCGCGGGAAAAGGCTATGATGGAGCGGCGGTGATGGGTCGCTAGATCCGGTCGGCCAGGCCGGTGATGGCCTCCGCTCCGGTCGGGAAAGGCGGCTGAGGGATCGAGGGTGCCGAGGCGACTGCTGGATCGCGGCGGCGACGGTGCCCGGCGGCGTGATTGGCAACGGTAGCATGACACAACGGTGCAGCTTCCTCGCGTCGCGGCAGCTGCTCGTGGCCGGGCCTGGCTGGGGCGGCAAGGCGACGCCGTGGCCGGGCTGGGCGGCGTCGATCGGCGGCCAAGCGGCGTCGGCCGTGGCTGTGGTGGCACGCGAACAGGGGCAGCGCGGTGGTTAGGGTCTGGGCGAGGGGAGAAAAGGTCGGGGTGGAGAAGAAATGGTTGGGTGGCAAACTTGTAATTAAGACTTGACTCATCTTCGGCTCGAGTAAAGTATAATAACTAAGTCGTTTTAAATCCTAAAAAAATTCATAAAAATCGGGAAAAATCCCATAAAATCAAACAACACCAAAAAAATCATAATGATATGCTCTAGAACTATCAACCCACCCAAAATGGCCGTAACGCGTCCTAACGCGGTAAACAGCCTAAAACAAATTCTACAATTCATTATATATCATAATAAAAAAATGAACTGCATACTATCATATATTCTGATAACTCATTCTTTTCTGTTGTGTTCATGATCGTTATCATCATATACTTGGGTACACATGACCCTCACGGCTCATACACGAGACCGGCGTCGACTTAGTACACGTGTTTTGAAACTGACTCGACTCGAAAAATAATGGTTGACCCGACCGGTTCTGAATATAAAACCGTAACTCGAATCGTGGGTTTTACAAAAGACATGGTAAGAAGTATGATTGCTTATATTACTTTACCTAATTCACTCTGAAGTGAGGCACTAAAGACAATAGCATATTTTCTTAATAGAGTACCAATAAAGGTAAAAGTTAAGACCCCTTATGAATTATGGACTGGAAAATAACCCAATATTAAGTATTTATGCAGTTAGGATTGTCTAGCTAAGGTGAGGCCTTATAGGCCAAATAAAAAGAAATTGGACTTTAGAACAGTTAGCAGCTATTTTGTTGGGTATTCTGAACAGCTTACAGGGTATAAGTTTTATGATCCCATAATAAGGTCATTCTTTGAGACGAGAAATGCCTAGTTTTTTAGGGTGTTGAGTTTAAAGGGGGAAATAAAGTTATTGATAATAATCATAATCATATTCTTGATGTTGTTTGAGATACTAGAATTACAAGACAATATCAAGATTCTCCCTAATCACAATCATTAAGTTATACCTCAAGAAGAAATGTCATTTAGAAGATCCACAAGAGAAAGGAGAAATATTGGAATATGAGGATAATATTGGATTTATGAAAGTTGATTCAATCAACTTTCATCAGGCCATGATGAGTTCTAATTCTCAATAGTGAATTGATGCCATGAATGAAAAGATGAAGTTCATGAAAGATAATGGCATTTGGGATCTTATTCCATTGCCTGAAGTTGTGAAACCTATTAGTTGTAAATAGTTATTGAAAACCAAAAAGATTCAAAAAGTAATGTAGAAAGATATAAGGTTTGTTTTGTTATAAAGGGCTTTACTCAAAAGGAAGACATCGATTATAATGAGACTTTCTCTCCAATTTCATCAAAAGACTCATTCAAAATAATTATAGCATTTGTGGGACATTTTGATCTTGAATTACATCAGATGGATATAAAGACTGCGTTTTTAAATGGTGACATTGATGAAACAAGTTACATAGTGCAACCAGAAAATTTTGTATACGGAGATTCATAGAATATGGTTTGCAAATTAATTCATCTATGGACTTAAGCAAGCTTCTTGTCAGTGGTATTACAAATTTCATCAAATTTATCTCTTGCTCAATTTTAAAATGAATATTATTGATAATTGAATATACTATAAGTTTAGTGGGAGTATGTATGTTTTCTGGTTTTATATTTTGATTGCTTGCCAGTAATGATATAAGTTCTTGCATGACACGAAAGGATTTTTATCAAAGAAATTTAAAATAAAAGATTTTGGAGATGTATCTTTTGTATTAGGAATTCAAATATATCGGGATCGCTCTCAATGTATAGTCAAATTATCACAAAAAACTTATATAGAAAAAGTGCTTGAGAGATTTGTAATGTAAGGTTGTAAACCACGAGATACCCCACCCCTGTTTCAAAAGGAGACAAATTCAGTCTCAATCAATGTCCTAAAAATAAAATACACATAAGGAAAGGAAATGCAAAAGATTCCCGATGCTTCAGCAGGAGGAAGTCCTGGGTATGCTCAAGTATGTACGCATCTAGATGTTGCGTATATTATTGGAATATTAGGCAAATATTTAAGTAATCCATGATTGTATCATTGGAAAGCAACCAATAAAGTCATGAGGTATCTTCATAGAATAAAATATTACATGCTTACATATCGAATATCAGGTCAAGTTGAGATCATTAGGTATTTTTATTCCAATTTTGCTTGATGTCAATATAGTTGTTGATCCACTTCTGGCTATGTTTACCAACTTGCTGGAGGAGCTATTTCTTAGAAGAGTGCTAAGCAGACACTCATAGCTTCTTCTATTATGACAACTAAATTCATAACTTGTAATGAGGCATCCAATTAGGGAATATGGTTGCAGAATTTTGTCACAGGGCTATGCATTGTTGATAATATTGAAAGACAACTTAAGTTATTTTGAGACAATCAGTCTATAGTATCATATTCAAATAAAAACAAGAACTCATAGAGATTAAGTTCTTTATTGTGAAAGAAAGAGTTTAGAGTGATAAAGTTTCGGTAAAGTCTCTATAGAGCGTATTGGGATAAACTCTATGATTGCTAAAAGTTTATTGAGCATGTTGTTTACTAAAAATTTGCCGTCTAAAGTCTTTCATGAGCATGTTGCTAATATAGGTGTCGTATTATTTGATGATATGCTACTTTAATGGGAGTTTGTTGCAATATTTGGTTTATGTTTTACTCTTTCACTCTATTTTAATGATCTCATAAGGTTGGGCCAGTTGAAAATAAGCATGTTGATTTAATTATGTTGATGTATGTGACCATGGATCGGTTTAGTTATAATAAATATAACGAAAATTGCCTTGATCCTATATTAACTTTGATTAATGGACGAGATTATTATTTTAGAATAATAACATATGTTATTTTGGAGCTTATAAGGTTATATACAATTATCTTTGTGTATATATTTAGTCCAAGTGGGAGATTGTTCGATGTTGGACATAATATATACATAAATCCAAAACTGTATAATATGCTATTATATAAGGTTGGCCTAATTAAAAATTAATCTATTAAAGTTAATGATTTATTGGCAATAAATAAGGTGTGGAATTTAACGTGAATACAATAAATAAAAAGTGTGAAATTCATTGTGTAGATGTCATTTTCATAATTTCTCTTTTATGATAGGTTGATTTGAAATTATGAAACCCAAACTATAAATAAAGAGGTTATAGTTCCTGAATTCATATCTAGTTTTCGTTCTAGTATCTCATTGTCCAGTAATTTTAGTTTTGATTAAAGGTATTAAAGTATCTATTTATTTATGGATTTAGGTATGCTTCTATTATCTAGTTTTATTTATTTGATGATATGAAATAAAGACCATTAACGATCTTGTTTAAGTTATCAAGTTTTGTTTAAGTTTAAGTTATCAAATTTCCTTCACACTATTGATGGGTGTTATCCTTAGTCATACCCTTTATTATGTAGTGAGGATTTCACTTTAATTTTCACTATTTAATTAGTAGATAACCACCAAGTTCTAAAGCCGCAGCTTAGGGTGTTTTGAGGCAGCGCTCGCAAAGCCTAATCATATTTTTCTGAATCGGTTTTTATGTATTTATGTTTCTGTTATTTTGACGATATTAAGAGTGTTATGGTTTTAAATCGTTTTGTGTTTCATATTCATGTAGTTCTAAGGAAAATCCTTATCTTGTTTGCATGAGTATGCATTTTCAAACCTCTATACACAGTTTTTCGTTTTTCCTCAATTATTTCATTCATCTCGCTGCAAAATTGTACCAAATTTTGTAAATTTATATCACATTAACTGGGAATATAAAATGGACATAGTAAACCCAAGTTGGGTTATAGTTTACAATACCGAAGTTGGCTTAATAATATGTTTATTATAAGGACAAAAAGAGTTGACTTTATTATTGGTTTATAAAAAGCCAGACAAGCAAGCCAAATTAACAGCTAAACTGTTGCGTAAATTGCTAGCATTATTAGATATATATAAGATAAAATAACCAATAAGATAAGGTATGGTTAGAAGAGAAACTTATTGGAAACAAAAATTTTAAGGCAAACTAATGTTAAGGTTTCTTCTCTGCATAGTTTATTATGCTATCCCATTTGGACATTTTCTTTACTCCAATTTGACTGGTAAACACCAAACATTACATATTACCAATACTGTGATTTTATAAAACTTGTCGTAGAACCACGAACTCTTCAATTACATTGATAGACGTAAGTTGGCTATTGAATCATATATAATCCATAAATCAAACCTTCAATCATGACCAAGTCTCTAGTCTGCTTAGGCCTTAATGCCTTCGCCCAAAAGATTCATGTCATCCTCCTTGTTTAGTAAATAATTAGAGTTCAACTTTATTGGTCGGTTAATAAGACAACCGTTAACTGACTAATGTCATGTTTATAATTTTATGAAATTTATAACTATAAATAAATGCGTAATTGTTATTTTCTCACCTAGTAATCAGATGCATACATCTTTACTCACTGTGTAAATTTTTAGTCACACCCTTTATTTCCCCATCTAGATAAATTGCATTTCTTTAAATACTCCTAGGTCATAGGAGTGGGTATAGATAACTACCAAGTTTAAAGTATTTAAAACCGAATTTGACTGAGTGATTATGGTCGAGTAAAACAAATTAAATATAAATATTTATTTCATTTTTAAAGTTTATTATCAAATTATCATTAAAAATTATTAAATCTAAAGCACATTAACTTCAGTTTTGAACTTATTCATAATAATATAATATTTATTTGTTCAAATATTTTTTTAAAAATGATTTTAATTTTTATACCAATTGACACGAGAGAAAGCAAGAAAAGTAAAAAATAATAATGATTATATAAATGAAGCATTCGTTTTTAGGATGAAAATAAATTTTTTATCTTGACAAAAAATTGCCCATGTCCAACCATACGTTTGACTAAACTATAGAATAATACCTTATCCAATGTTCACGCCATTGTGGGTGTGTGTGATATATATATATATATATATATATATATATATATATATATATATAATATTATTTAGACATTTAAGAAAACACACTTGTGTAACTCTCATTTTTTGTCATGAATATATTTATGAAAATATAATTATGAGAGGTTTTAGGTTCGAATATCATCATGAGGGAGCTCTCAAGCATTTTTTTCACTCCTTTCGTGGTATTGATGAGTGTTAACAACAACACTAATTTTACTAAGGTGGTGGGTGCGTGGGTTACTATAATGTTACCTTGTAAAAAAATAAGACCTAACTTAATTAAGTGTTAGTTTGTTTGGGTACATGTTTCAATTTGACCTGAATGGAATTACCAAATAGGCATTTTGTGGCCACATTTTATAATCAAAACTAGATTGAGTTTCATATGAAACTAAACCGAAATGTTGATTCAATAATCAAATAATTGAATTATATCATAAGTTATAAAAATTTAATTTTTTTAATTATTTAATCAACAATTTTTATTTTTATAAAGAAAATTCTAAACATATATATCATATGAAACATATCAATAGTAAAAATAAAAACAAATATTTCGAAATAATCTACATAATACAATGATTTAGAATATATTTTTAAAACTTAATTTTTTAATTCCATTTTAGTCCAGTTCTGAACCAAAATATCTATATCTATTTTGGTTTGTCTATAGTTCTATGAAAAATTGAGCCAAATTAACATGAAACTGAACTGAATATATATTTGGTTCGGTTTTTTATTTTCACCTATCATGCTCACCCTAATAGATGTGATGATCAGTATTTTCAATAAAGGGGTATCTGTTTGTATTTTATTATGTATGTTCATGAAATAACACATTTTAAAAAAAATGAAAGAAGGGAGACATGTGCAATGCCCCGTGGAGCTGCCCTTTTTACCTACTAATAAAACGTCACACTTATGAACCCAAATCTTTACCTCAATTCTTTACCAGGGTTGTTAACACCTAGCCATTATCCATCACTCCTTCCCGTATTCAAACAAACAAAACAGTATAATATTCTCATCTAGCATCGAAAATAACCAAGTATCGTGTAATAACACCCGTGCCTATCAAACGCACCTTAATTAAAAAACCATAATTTTTTTTAACTCGAGGACACATCCCATAAAATAAACTTTCACCCATGGTGAATGAGAACAATTCTAAAATTATACTGCACCAACTTTGAGATCTATGGCTGAAATGAAAACACCAAACAAAATAAAAAAGATAGAAAACGGAAGTTGTAAGCATGCAAAAATATTACAAAAAATACAAGGAAGAAAAGAGTAGACAATCCAACTTTAAAACCTCCTTGTCCTTTCGGCCTTACCTACCCCCACACGTCTCTCACCTCCATCTGTTTCCGTCAATTCCAACCAAACTCCGTCCAAACCCCCGTCTTCTTCCACCAACTCCCTCCTCCTATAAGTAAATGTCCTCCCAGCCACCTCCTTCTTCAGAGTTTATCTACCTGTCGTCCACACCCCACGCAACACCCTACCGACCATTCTGCTCTCATCTGCCTCTCCCTGTTTTTATTTGTGGGTATAACACGGTTGGTGTTCTTGGGTCGTTGCACCAAGTAGGCAAGCCAAACTTGGTGCTACACCATGGACCTCCTGCTCCTCCAAAAGGTGCTCTTAACCCTCTTCGCTACCTCTGTCGTCGCCACGGTCATCTCGAAGCTCCGGGGGAAGCGGTTCCGGCTGCCGCCGGGGCCGCTGCCGGTGCCGGTGTTCGGGAACTGGCTGCAAGTAGGGGACGACCTCAACCACAGGAACTTGGCAGAATTGGCGAGAAAGTTCGGGGAGATCTTGCTGTTGAGGATGGGGCAGCGCAACTTGGTGGTCGTATCGTCTCCTAACCTGGCCAAGGAAGTGCTCCACACTCAAGGGGTGGAGTTCGGCTCCCGGACCCGGAACGTCGTCTTCGACATCTTCACCGACAAAGGGCAGGACATGGTGTTCACCGTCTACGGCGAGCATTGGAGGAAGATGAGGCGGATCATGACCGTCCCTTTCTTCACCAACAAGGTAATAGCCGACGCTATTTACAGTAAAAGCTACTAAAACATGCTCAGTCCTGATTGTTTTTGCTATTTGGATGGATTTTGTTTGAGCTTGCTTTTCATTTTTTGGTTTTTGACGTTCTATCCAATAGAAAGTGTGAGATTCAAACCAATAAGCTGGGTTTCCAGTATTTTGCTAGGTTTTGTTTTCGTAACTGTTTCTCCTACGTTTGGAGGAGCAAGAAAAACAGAGGACCCAGCAACTGGGTACCTCTGTTTTGATCTTTGTCGCTGTTTTCCCCCGCCTTGAAACATCGTTCTTGTGTTTGAAAGACACAGATCAAAAAGTTATGACCACCTTTTCGCTTTACCTATGGATTGAGCTCATGGGTCCTTTTCATGAACAGTCTTTTTTCTTTGAATCATGATGGGTCTTTGATGATTTTGGCAAGCTAACAACAACAAATGAACAAGCAGGTGGTGCAGCAGTATAGATATGGGTGGGAAGATGAGGCGGCGAGAGTGGTCGAAGACGTGAAGAACAACCCGGAGGCGAGTACCACCGGCATCGTTCTCCGCCGGAGGTTGCAGCTGCTCATGTACAACAACATGTACAGGATCATGTTCGACACGAGGTTCGAGAGCGAAGAGGACCCGCTCTTCGTGAAGCTCAAAGCCCTCAACGGGGAGCGCAGCCGACTCGCCCAAAGCTTCGAGTACAACTACGGCGACTTCATACCCATCCTCCGCCCCTTTCTCCGCGGCTACCTCCGCATCTGCAAGCAGGTCAAGGAGCGCCGCCTCCAACTCTTCAAGGACTACTTCGTCGACGAACGCAAGTACGTCACATTATATAAAGATTCCTTACGATACAATCAGTCGATAACTAGTAGTGATTGTGATAGAATCCCAATCCAGTCAAGTTTTACTTGTCTTAAATTCTATCATCTAACTAATTGTTTGCAAATTAGTATTAAAGTTAAACTCACTCAAAATTGAGGCGAACTTGAGGTAGCTTGGTATTTACAATTTATATTTTATATTAAAATTTTATTTTTTTAAAAATAAGACCCCGCATGATTGCGTAACATAGTCATGTATATGTTTATATAATATATTATATGCCCTTTTATAAATTTAGTTAAATTTATGAAAAATATATAATAATATATATATGGTCCAAAATCTTAATTTTTATATAAAATAGCTAGGTATGCTTCATTTAACCACAATTTTAAGTCGAATTTTTCTTAATCGATCACTGAGCCGAATTTAATCAAATTAAAAAAACATTCACTTTGACAACTTTCCTCGATCAAACGATTATTATTATTGATGACGCTCAGTTCATAAATATTTGTCATGGGATAAACAGGAAGATGTCTAGCACTAAGCCGGCGGATAACAACAAGTTGAAATGTGCCATTGATCACATTTTGGATGCTCAGCAGAAGGGGAGATCAACGAAGACAACGTACTATACATCGTTGAGAACATCAACGTTGCAGGTATTTTACATATTATTTGTTACCCAAAAATATGGCTGTTATTTGATCTTGTTTGATGATAAGAATGGTAACAATAATGGCCGAAATGGTGCGATTACATGGAGTTAAAAGTTATTATTATTATTATTATTTATTGATTGTTTTATCATTATTATTTCCCACTTTTTTTATTCTTATTTACTAATTATTTACCAATAATTGTTATTTTCATGTGTCAAATTTTAACTATTTTTACAAACAATGAATAATTAATAATTAATTTTTTTGATTTGAACCACAGAACTCTTTGTCAATATAAAATATTTTCTATGATTATAAATTTAATTTCACTTAAATTATATGTTTATATTAAAGAATTTTTTATAAAAATATAAAATTTTAATTATACATAATGATAATATTATTTATTTATATGATCAATGTAGTTATATTTTTATTTTTAAAAATAAATAATTACTTTTAATAAAATGTTAAACTGGTTACATCAATGTCTACGTTGAATTTATCATTTTTTACAGTTTTTTAAATGGTATAAAAATATGTAATTTGAAACAATCATCGTTAAACCAGCCGATGTAGCCCTATCAACAATTGCTACAAGCAATGTCAACTACCATGAATGCGATGGTCGTCTTGTACGGAGGTTTCGCGAGGCTTGCTGCCCTTTCCCAGCTCTAAACTTATTTCTATTCTACGTTACTTTTGGGGTTGGGTAACAATCCACCGAGTCGATCCATAAATGATAAATCGTACCAACCACACTTTTAAATCGTCAACCAAGGGAGCGAGTTTATCTTCGTCATATTATTAACTAACTCCACCTGATGTAGAAATGTACATAGAATTGAATTTGCGTGCGATGTAATCCTGAAAAGTGGACTAATGAAGTGTTGTGTTAAAAAAATTCATAAAATATATAAGCCATGAAACATACCTTACATAAGCAATTACATATTGGGGATTATTCACATTCACGTGTCACTTTTAGCCTACATTCAAATCCGGTTCTTGTTCTGTGAAAATAAAATTCTTTTGTCCCTCTTAAATATTAGAATGGGTGGTTATTCTCCTTGGGATAATTATTAACTTGTTAATTTTATTCTCTTATTATTATTAATAAGAAAGTTGGGTTAAGTCAGTAATTCAGACATATATATCTTTATGTTGGCGCTGACACAGCCATTGAGACGACACTGTGGTCCATAGAGTGGGGGCTGGCCGAGCTGGTGAATCACCCGGAGATCCAGAGCAAGCTCCGGCGAGAGCTAGACGACGTGCTGGGCGTGGGCGTGCCGTTGACGGAGCCAGACATCGAGCGGCTGCCGTACCTGCAGGCGGTGATCAAGGAGACCCTCCGGCTGCGCATGGCCATTCCCTCCTCGTTCCCCACATGAACCTCCACGACGCCAAGCTCGCCGGATTCGACATCCCGGCCGAGAGCAAGATACTTGTCAATGCATGGTGGCTGGCCAACAACCCAGAGAACTGGAAGAAGCCTGAGGAGTTCCGGCCGGAGAGGTTCTTGGGGGAGGAGAAGCATGTGGAGATCAATGGGAATGACTTCAGGTTCCTGCCCTTCGGGGTGGGGAGGAGGAGCTGCCCGGGGATCATCCTCGCCCTGCCCATCCTCGGCATAACCATTGGCCGACTCGTGCAGAACTTTGAGCTGCTTCCACCGCCTGGGCAGAACAAGATCGACACCACTGAGAAGGGTGGTCAGTTTAGCTTGCACATCTTGAAGCACTCCACCATTGTTGCCAAGCCCAGGGTGTTTTTGAGCTGATTGCTCTCTTGCCATTTGAAGTTCCACGCTCCGTTTCCTTCTCCCTGTTCTATCAAGTATTTGTTTGTCCGTGAATCATCTTTGTTTTGGTTTTATATCGTTGTTATTATGGTTTAAAATGGATATTAAATTTGATAAAAAAATACTAAGGTGTCATGTACTCGCAGATGTATAGGTATGAATCTGTAATGGATAAAGGAAAACCCGGGAAAGGTAACGATTTGTTATGATAAGATTGGTAATTTGTCTTGCGCGATTATATATAATTTCTCCACTGATAATAATTGCAAGTCATTGTAATTCGAGCTGTTCACCAAACTCTCAACCTGTGTTTCGTTATATTAATTGTACAAAATACAAAAATACAAATGTTGCATTGGTGATATCTCATGTTAGGCAAGATAAAAGAATCAGGCATATACAGTAGGAAACTTCATGTATGGGGGGAGAGAGAATCTACGTTAAATAGAATAAGCTGGATCAATAGAAAAAATATTAAATCTTAAGAATCTAGGGTGGTTTTAGTGTCGTACATTTATGCAACTACGTGTGTAGCACTTCAAGTTTTTATGAACTTTCCATTTGGTCGTGAACACGGAGAATGCCGAAATAAGATAAAGGTGTAATAAAATTGTGAACCTAATTTATATTGTTAAAGTAGAGTGACTGAATGAGATTGTACATGCTAATAACTTTAAGCTGTAAATTTAGTATAAATATCTTTTTATCGTTTGTATTTTAAACCCACAAATCTGTAAATCACATTAATAAGGGTGAGAGAAGTATAATTTGATTAACGACTATGAATTGTATAAAAATTATGTGACTACTATTTATAATTAAAAAACTTAATCTTACTAACTTGTTAATGTAAAATTATAGTTCAGATTCATGAGTACAAATGAGATTGCCGGTATCATGCAAGCATGAATGACTATATCTACAATTAAACTGTATAACTAGGCTTTTTCTTAACAATCCATTTGACATGGTTGTTAAAACCATTAAAGGGATGACCTCTTTGTCAACTATCTACCTCTATTTTTTTAAAAAGCTAAGAGCTTCTCACTCTATATTCAATTTTGGGCATACTGATAAGTATTAGATATATCTATATTTTCTCCAATTTTTGTGTTTGATTATGTCTAGTATTCAAGAGTTTTACGAGTTTATATTAGGCTTTTAGCTTGTTTTTATTCGTTTAGATGGTTTTTACTTATTTTTAGAATTAGATAATTTTACTATTATATTAGATTTTTAATTGGGTTTTATCCGTGTTATATAGAAGTGAATTGTGAAAACTGAAGGCGAATCAAACGAGAAAATGAAGAAAAGAATAAAGACAGTCGAAATTAACTGAAAGTTGCACCACTCAAACTTATGGTTTTGAGGGCCGAGAAGTTGTGAAGCAAAGAAAAGAGACATAGACACAATGTTGTGGCACCAAAACTCACAGTTTTGATGGCTACAACGCTGATAAGTGAGCACCACGGTGTTAATAAGTGAAATCTGTGCTGCTGACCTGATAAAAGCTTGGATAATTTCAAAATTAGAAAACCAACTTCCTCAAGGAAAGCTACAATACTTCCAACTATAAAAGAGTTATTCATACACGAATTTGAAAGAATTTTTCACATCTGTTCTTCATATTTTTGAAGATTCTTCACTAGGGTTTTAGTTTTCTCAAGGTGAATTCTTAAATTGGAATAGATTGGAGATTTAACAGAAGAAGAAGGGAGATTATTTCTAAACATCAAATCATAAAAATTTTCTTTTTCTTCTTTTCGTTGGGTTTTATTGTATTATTATGCCTCTTTCAAATATTGTTTGTTTGGTTTTATTTTCTTGTTTATGGAGTAGATTAGTTTAAAGAAGGGAGATTGTTTCTAAAGATTAAATCATGAAACTTTTCCTTTTTTCCTTTTCTTTTCAATTCGTTGGGTTTTATTGTATTATTATTATGAATCCTTCAAATATTATTTGTTAGGTTTTATTTTCTTATTTTATATAGTAGATTAGTTTATGCCATAGAGTAAATAGATTTCAAACCAATGACTCAATATTTAATATTAGTTGAAGTTTATATTATTATTTTTCCATGAGCATTATATTTTATTATGCATACTGCTTTATTTATTTGGCTAATTGTTAAAGCATAGTGAGGTTTTCAAGAGAGAAGATATGATAAGCAATTAATTAAATGATAAATTGATTATACTATGTCTACAGGTGATCTATAATACATATTTATAAATTGAAAGTGATTAGTTTGAATATGAGTTGTTGGATGCTTATGTGGTCTATTTAAATCAAAATTTGAATAAGAGGGTTTGCCTGTAATGAATTTATAGAGTTTAATATATCTTAAATTGAAGTTAGTGGAGAATAGGTCTGAGCAGAGATATTTAAAGTTAATTGATTCTTAACATAGTTAATTAGACCCAAACAGGAATAGTTAAATAAGAAGAATTCCACCATCTTATAGGAAGCAATAATTAAATTTCTTCGATGTAAATATCTCATCGATAATTGGTTTAAATAAAATATAATCTCTAGCATATTATTATATTGAGAAAAACTTTAACTTTAGAGTAAATTCTTGTTTCATGTGAGACTTAGTTTTATATTAAAATTTAGTTAGATAAAAATCCTAAAATATTTTTACTTGTCCTCTAGATAATTTAGTTTGAGAATTTAATTGAGTGAATAACTATTCTTTATGGGATTGATACTTTACTTATCATTATATTACTTGATCACGTCTAATACACTTGCCAATCATATTAAATTTGTATCAAGTTTATGGCGTTGTTTGCTAAAGATTAGTTTTTATTTCTCAATTAGGGTATTCAAACTAGTTGTTTAGAGTTCTTATTTTCTTCTTCCCTAAATGTGTTCTTTTTATTTTCAAGTTGATTTCTTCAGTGAATGACTTGTTCATTGGACGAAGCACTTGAATAACCTAATCTAAAAATTGAAGGGAAATTGAGAATAATCAGGAAAACAAAGGCTTATTTGCATAAAATAGTCATGGTTGAAAATAATGAAGGAATGGTTGAGAATGTCCCGCCTAGTTCATTGAAAGATTATGCAACTCCTTCACTAAATGCGATAGTTTCTAGCACTAGTAGGCCGACGATTTCTGTAGGTCCATTTGAAATTAAACCGGCTACCTCCGCTATGATTCAATAGATGACACAATTCTATATATTGATCATAAAGATCTTTCCTCCATCTTGTAACTTTCTTAGAGATTAGTGACGCTTTCAAATGTAATGGAGTGGCGGAAGATGCTATTACACTAAAACTTTGTCCCTTCTCATTGAGGGGTAAAGTTAAAAGTTTATTGATCTCTATACCCACCGGATCAATCACAATTTGAAATCAAATGACCCAAACATTTCTGGCAAAGTACTTTCCTCTTGGAAAAATATTATTTTTGTTCTTTCAAGCAGAGTTTAGAGTTTACATGAGATATGAAGAGGTACAAGGAGTTGTTAAGAGCATGCCCTCATCATGGCGTACTTGAATGGTTACAAATATAGATATTTTATAACAAGCTAAATTAAAGTAAGAAAAATATGGTGAATGCATCTTCTCGAGGTATTCTTCAAAGAAGTCACCTAAAGAAACTCATGAGTCAATTGAAGAGATTACAGCCAATCACTACCAATGGTCTAATTCAGAATGTGGTTCCTTATTTAGGTATCACTGTACAGTTGGAGTCCCTGAATAGAAGGTTTGATGCTATGCAAGTACATCAAGGCTCTAATTGTGATTTTATGGGGGCAATCATCCAAACAATGCACGTCAAACTGGGAATTAATTTGCTTCAAATGCAGTTGCCAATCAAGCAAATTATGTCAACAATTTCAATCAACAAAATATTCCATATAGCCATACCTACAACCTAGGGGGAGAAATCATCCAAATTTCTCATAGAATCAAGGAAACCAAGTGAAACAATCTCCACATGGATTCCAACCTCAAGCAAAAAGTGCAAATTTTGAGGTGGTAGCAGCTAAGTATATGATGACTAATAAACAAAGAATGCAAAATCAAGAATTTCTCGTAAAAAACAAGTTCTTATGAGGAATCAAGAAGCTACTATAAAAAAATTAGAAGTTCAATGAGAAAGTTTTGTCATAATAATCTCTGAGAGAATACAAGGAGCACTACCTAGTGATACTGAGAAAAATTCAAGAGAGCATGTGACTGGTAGTGACATTGAGGAATGAGAAGGAACTAGGGAAAGTGGATAAGACTGGAGATGAACCTATCAAATCAGATGAATCAGTTCTTCATAATGTTCAATTTGAAGAGACTACTCCATAGGTTTCTACTAAAGATTTGTCTAACTCCAAGGCCAAGGGTGAGAAAAAGCCTGATCCAACTCCAAGCAAACATTCTCCACCACTTTTGTAAAACCCAGCCTTTGGCCTCGGGTCGAATTGGCTTGACTTGGTTTGGTTTGGTTTTGCTTTGTTGATTTTAATTAGTTTGGCTCAGTTTGTGGGTCTTGTTGATCTTGGCTAGTATGTGGTGCCGTACCATTGTGTGGTATAAGGTATGTTGTGGTTGTTTACACTTAGTTTAGGGCGGTTTTGCTTTACAAGGGAATTTTCACCTTTTTTAGGTTGATTTTGGTCATGTAGTATGTTGAACGAAAAATTGTGCATTGTCTTCATTGTCTTAGTTGTTCGTTATGTGGAGCTTGGTTTGGTTTGGGTTGTTGATTGTGGAGCTTCTCACACCTGGAGAATCATACAGATCACATGTACCGTATTCTATGGTGTATGTCATGACTACGGTGTATTAGGCTTGACTTCAGAGCACAAGAGAGTGGTGCATGGGGGTTTGGTGTGGATAGAATCGAGTGAATCCATTTGTAGTGGTGTAAGTCAGGCCCTCATAGTTCCTTGGCAAGTGTTCTTCTATTGGAGATTTGTCACCTTTAGTTTTACTTTATCATGGGATTTGTTCCTCACTCCCATTTGCTAGTTTGTATGTGTTAAGTCTCGGACATGGGCATTTCTGATTTTGATAATGAAACATTAGTCATGTTGATTCCATGATAAATTACTCTATGATATGGTTCAGTTGAATTAGATCAAGTTTATTATAAGTTCAACTATTATTTGATAAATTTGGAATGTGGTGAAATACCTGATTGTATTTGGGCAAATGAGCATGTTGTGAATGCGGAGTTGATCCTTGGTCAAGATGTCTTGGACATGGGCATATTTTGAAGACTTGAAGACTTCTTGATGATTAGATAATCAAGTGGAGCCTAAAGCTCTGAAGACTCATCTGAATTTGATTTCAAACTTGAGAGGAAAATTAGTGTTGGAGTTTGAAGGACCCTTCTCCACATTAATGTTCAAGTGATTTGATGTTGCATAAGCTATAGACTTATGTGGTTATATATGGAGCTTGTAATTAATATGAAAGAGCTGCCCAATATCCAAATATTCAAAGATTTTGAAGTATTCTAAGTGGGAGTTTAGTTTGGAATAAGGCTAGTGCTACATTTCGGAAAAAGCTTCGAATAAGCTTCATCATATCAACCTTAAAGCTTTCTCAAGAGATTGGGTAATACTCTGCATATCTTTTCAGTGTTGTAAAGATCATGTTGATCTTGTTGTGGTGTATGCTTTCACTATTGGACTATTGTATACTTCGGGTGTGAAGAGGGATTAAGTAGTGTTGTAATTATAAGTGTCATGCTTTAGCTTTTGAAGTTGAGCTAGGTGCGAAGTGGTGAAGGACAAGCATGTGGTTTGTGAAGTCGACTTGGGGTTGAGTGTGGTGTAGGACAAGTGGGCTTGTGAAGCATTTGGGTCTTGTTTGATGAAGGACAAGTGGTTATACACTTAAGTTGTAACGCTCATTCAGTTTGGCCATAGTGATGCATAGAAGCACACTCGACCGTAGAATACGGTAGTGTAGAAGAGAGGACGTGCCAATTGGGATTCTTTTTAAAAATCTTTGTGTTTTATTTCTTGCTCTTGCTCTTTTTGTGCTTTAATTGTTTTCGATTCATATAAAAATTGTTGCGACTTGTTTGATTGATCGTGTTCATCAATACTTGTCGTGATTATTTGTGTATTGTAAAACCCGTGATTCTAGTTAGGGTTTCATAGTCTAAATCAGTCGGTTCGATTATTATTTTCAATCAGGTCAGTTTCGGAACACATGTACCAAGCCGATGCCGATCTTGTGTTATAAACCATAAGAGTCATGTGTGCCTAAGTATATGATGATAATGTCAGTAATAAAGTAGTAAAATGAGTTATTAGAATATATGAGAGTATAATTGAAAAACCCACAATTCGAGTCAGGGTTTTATATTCAGAACCGGTCGGTTCGACCGTTATTTTCGAGTCGAGTCAGTTTCAGAACACGTGTACTTAGCCGACGCCGGTCTCGTGTATGAGCCATGAGGGTCATGTGTACCCAAGTATATGATGATAACGTCATGAACACAGCAGAAAAGAATGAGTTATCAGAATATATGAGAGTATGTAGTTCATTTTTTTATTATTATGATATATAATGGATCGTAGAATTAGTTTTAGGCCGTTACCCGCGTTAAGACGCGTTATGGGCATTTTGGGTGGGTTGATAGTTCTAGAGCATATCATTATGATTTTTTTGGTGTTGTTTGATTTTATGGGATTTTTCCCATATTTTTTGGAATTTTTCTTACGACTTAAATATTATTTTGACTCGAGTCGGAGACGAGTCAAGTAATATTTACGACTTTGCCACTACACACCCCGCGCCCTTCCTTTCTTCTTTCCCAAACCCTCGCCGCACGCCGCCACTATGCATGCCGCCGCCGCCGCCGTGGATGCCCGCCCGGCCGCCGATCGTCGCCGCCCAGCTCCGGCCACGACGTTGCCGTGCCGCCCCGACCAGGCCCCGCCGTTACCAGGCCACCGTGACGCCGGAATCGCCGTGCTAGCGCCACGGCCAAGCTTCGGTCGCGTCGCCGATTTTGCCACCGGCGACTATCGCCGCCACGATCAGGGGGTCGCCTCAGCACCACCGACCGCCCAGTGACCTTCACCGACCGGAACGGAGGCCAGCGCCGCCCAGATCGGTCGGATTCTTCTCCCATCGCCGCCGCTCTGTTTTATGCTTTTTCGGCAAACTGTTACCTCAGTTGGCTGCATGGACCTCGTAGATGAGTTGGGCTCGCCGAGCCGGTTCCGAGCGTACCCAACACGACCACTTTCCGGCTAGTAGACGCCACCGGCGATTGTCGCCGGAAAACCATCGGAAGCCGCCGGAAAACCGCCGAAAACGCGGAATTTCTGGAATTCGCCGGAATTCACCGGATCTTCCGCGGGGCTCACCCGGTCGAGCCTGTTCGAGCATCGATGCCGATGAGCGCCGAATTTGAGCTCCAAGACACGCGACGGAACCCTAGCCGTCGCCGATTGCTGATTACGTGAGGTATAATTACCTCCGATTGATTTATTTAAAATTGATGATAATTGTTAGCATAGCATGCTAGGGTTGATTAATTATTATGATGAATGTTAAGATTATGAATGAAGTAAACATGTGCATGATGTGATTAACCGGGAATGAAGGTTAAATGAGTTAATGAAGTAAAGTAAATTTGAGTATGATAATCGAGTACAACGTAACTTAGGAAATATAATAAAAATAGGTGTTAATAGGATAAGTTGGAATTATTTTACATTTATAATTGTTGATTGTTATGGTTGATGTTTGTATTGTGGTGTGATGGTCATGTCGGATTTGATGCATCATTTAGTTAGCGGGCGTTAGTATTTAGTTTTGATGTGTAGGTACGGAGTAGGAGCTCGCTGCCTAGGCGCGATGACACGCTTGGAGCTTCTACCAGGTCCGTTTAGGACTCGTCTGTTTTAATCTTTTCTATTGTATGTTTGATTTATTGTCTGCAGGACGGGTTAAGTGGCGTTTTATCGGATCCCACTTAACTCGGGCCATTTAATAGAACATTTTCCAGATTAATAACCCCTCGAGGATGAGATCCCTCGAGGTTGATTTCGAAAACAAGATCCACCAAAAGTTGCCTTCGGGCCTATTATGTAACTCCCTACCCAAGCCTCTATATATATAGTTTTCGTGTTTCTGTGAGATGAGAGATGGAGAAATCGACTGCACGTACCATGCAGAGGATGCCGTGACAGTCAAAGCGGGCTCTGGATTAGTGCCAGCAGACTTTTCCATTCCCGAGGGATCCTGATAACTCTGCGTTTGAGTTCCTCACACCCGGAGAACGTGGAGGTTTACGGGTACTGTTTAGTACAGCGCATGTCCGGACTTGTGGTTCAAAGGGTACTAAAGGCGACTGCCTGAGAGTACTCGGCCTTCGTGCTCAAGGCCAGGAGAAATATGGAGGTAAGGAGAGGGCTTAGGATAAAGTTTCACAAGAAGTACTGAAAAAGAAGTGCGGAGAGCGGCATAGTACCAGTAGCAGTAAGTTCGGGATGATACCGGGTCTGCAGCCCAGTGGCTCCTCAGTAGTGCCCTTCAGAGTGTTCACGTGGAGTATATGTTGTTTTCTTTCATATGAGAGTTTGCTCTCATAGCCAGTTTGTTATAGTTATTTTATTTTCCGGACCAGTAACACTTGTTACTGACGTGTTTTTATACTATATGTAGGTAATAATCACGAGTTGGAGGAGCCAGCTTGGACGAGAGGAGCAATGAGGTCTTGTACACACACATGTTAGATTTTTGAATATTTAATATTGTATTATTATGTTATTATATTTTGAATGACATGATTAAATGTTTGAGCATGATGATATGATGTGAATGAAATGCTAAGACACGATAACAAAATGCAACATATGATCAGAGTTGAGCAGCGGAAGCGTAGTGGGTTGAGACCCAAGCTTCAGAATGAATTCATAATATGTTAGATTTTGTGTGAATGAAATCATGGATGCATGTGTATATATATATATATATATATATATATATATAATATTTTGACAGGGTGGGCCCATAATTGTACTTTTAGGGGAGACCCTGACGGTTTTATTTCAGGATTTTTACCGTAATTGTAATGATGTGAAAATTGGTTGCATGTCATCCATGTAGTATCATGTTAGGGTTTTATGAATTTATCCATGCATGACAAGTTGTATCTACATCTTAAGACGCCGAGATTGGATCCGTATGAGTTAGGTTCCGGTTAGCCGACCTAACCGGAGCCTGTAACATGCCAGTTTGGTTCATGAGTGTGAACAGGATTTGGGGTGTTACAATAATAGATTTTTCTTTATTTATTTTAATTAGATAGTAGAATTATTTTTAGGCTGACTAACGCATTAGGATGCGTTATGGACAGTTTGGGTGGGCTATTGGTTATAGAGCATGTCATTGTGATGTTATGGTGTGTATTATGTTTTATGGGATTTTCCCCTACTTTTTTGGATTTTTTAGGAATTATTACGAGTTAGATATTATTTTTAACTTATGTCAGAATTGAGTCAAGTTCTATTACTAGACGACCACTCGTTTTCTTACCTGACCACTCGTTTTCTTCCCCTCTAACACCTATTTATACCATACCCTCGACACCAACCATTTACCTATCCGGTGATGACTGTCACCGTCTCAACGCCACCAACCAACCCAAGACCTTTCTCGACCGAGTAGAGACCAGTGCCGCCCATCCCAGCCAGATCTTCCGCTGAACTCATCTAGTCAAACCCGATCGAACTTCGGATGCTGTCGAGCCCCAAATTCAAACTCTAAGACACGCGATCAACCCTAATTTGTCGCCGATTAACGACAATGCAAGGTATAATTAACTCTGACTTAATTTATTAAGGGTCATAATTATCAGCACAACATGATAAGATTAATGAATTGATGAGTTTACTATTTTATTATAAATAAGAATATGAAATTTGCTTAATTGAAGTATATTAAAACAAGTGTTAAGGGACTAATTAGATAAACTAAGTAATTATCATAATCTAATGCAAAACTTCTGGGTGGTTGGTGTATGATTGATATGGGTATGCTATAGGATGTGTGAATGCAACATAAGTGGGCATTAGCTTCTACATTTGATGTGTTGGTACAAAGTAGGAGCTCACCGCCTAGGCATGTGGACACAATTGGAGCTTCTACCAGGTCAGTTTAGGACTCATTTCCTGTTTTACACTCTATTTTTATGTGTATTATTTTATTACTTGGAAGATGAGTTAAGTGGCGTTTTATCGAATCCCACATAACCTGGGCCATTTAGTCAACCAGTTTTCTTGATTAGTCACCCTCAATGATGAGATCCCTTGAGTATGTTTTCGAAAACAAGATCCACTACAAGTTGCCTTCGAGCCTATTATACAAATCCCTTCCCAGACGTATGTATAGTTTTATCAAATTTTCAATGATATGTGAAAGGGGAAAATCGACTTTCATGTACCATGAGCAGGTGCACGTGCCAGTCAAAGGGGGCTCTTGATTAGTGAGCGGGCTATTCCAATCCCGAGGAATCCCGACAACTCCTATTTTGAATTCCTCACCCCCGAAAAACGTGGAGGTTTACGGGTATTGTTTAGTACAGTGCATGTTCGGACTTGTTGTTCAAAGGTTACTAAAGGCGATTTCCTGAGAGTACTCGGTGTTCGTGCTCAATGCAAGGTAAATTATGGAGGAAAGGAGAGGGCTTAAGATATACTAGTAATCTTGAGGACTAGAGCCACCTATATAATACATTTTCATTCACACAACTTTCTAATCTACTGTATAATCATTCTAAAGCTTGGGTCCTGGCCCACCTTTGCATTCTATTCACATTTCTCTTCAATTTTAGGTCTTGACTTACTTGTCATACTTATTCAATATCTAAACATATTTATTAACATGTCATCATTAGGAATCTTTCTATTGCAGCATAAATCATATCACACCACATCATCATGTATTGCATTTCGTTACATCATCCTCAAAATATTAAATATGCCATCATCTGATATGTGTGTATGCAAGAGACGTCATTGCTCCTCTGTCTAGGATGGCCCATCCTACTCATGATCATCACCTACATATAATATAAAAACACACCAGTAACGAGCATTACTAGTCCAAAAAATTACTAATATCAAACTGCCTATGAGAGAAAACTCTCATATGAAGGACAACATTCATATATACTTCTCATGAACTCTCTGAAGGGCACCTATTGTGGAGCCACTGAGCTGCAGACCCGATAGCATCCTCAATTGACTACTTTGTTGCTGCTGATGCCTCTCTCAGTAATTTCTCATTTAATTTTCTCTTCCCTCGGGATTACTCGTATATCTTAAGCCCTCTCCTTTCCTCCATAATTCTCCTGGCCTTGAGCACGAAAGCTAAGTACTCTCAGACAGCCATTTTTAGTACCCTTTGAACCACAAGTCTGGACATGTGCTATATTAAACAGTACCTGTAAACCTCTACGTTTCTCTGGGTGTGAGGAACTCAAAATGGGAGTTGTCAAGATCCCTCTAGATTGAAACAACCCACTCACTAATCTAGAACCCTCTTTGACTGGCATGTGCAGTAGATCAAGGTACGTGCAGGTTAGTTTTCCCATCTCTCATCTCACTGAAAACTCGATAAAACTATATATAGGTTGGGGAAGGGATTTATATAATTGGCCCGAAGGTAACTTATGGTGAATCTTATTTTCGAAAATATGCTCGACGGATCTCATCCTCGAGGGTTAATAATAAAAAACTAGTTGATTAAATGGTCCAGATTAAGTGGGATACGATAAAATACTACTTCACTCATCCTGCAAGTAATAAAACAATACACAATAGAATAAAGCATAAAATAGGAAACGAGTCCGAAATATATCTAGTAGAAGCTCCAAACGTGTCCACGAACCTAAACGGTGAGCTCCTACTCCATACCACCATATCAAATCTAGAAGCTAACACCCGCTCAAGATGCATTCACACATCCTATAGCATACCCATATCAATCACCCATAAGTTTTGCATTAGATTACTATAATTACTTTGTTTATCTAATTAGTCCATTAGCACTTGTTTTAATACACTTCAATTAAGCAAATTTCATATTTTTATTTATAATAAAATAGCAAATTCGTCAATTCAGTAATCTTATCATGTTGCCCTAATAATTTTAACCCTTAATAAATTAAGTCGGAGTTAATTATACTTCGCATCATCGGTAATCAGCGACGGCTTAGGGTTCTTCGTGTGTCTTGAAATTCGAATTTGGTGCTCGATAATGTCCAAAGTTCGATCGGGTTTGACTGGATGAGTTTGGCAGAAGATCGGTCGGGATGGGCAACACTGGGCGCTACTCCTTTTGGGAAAAGTCATGGGAGGGTTGGTGACATTGAGGTGGTGACTAGATGGCAGTGTTAACGATCACCGGATGGGTAAAGGGATGCTGTTGAGGGTCTGGTATAAATAGGTATCAGGGGGAAGCAAGCGAGTGGTCAGGGGGAAATGAGTGGTTAGGGGAAGAAAAAGAGTGGTCGAGGGAAGAAAAAGAGTGATCGGGGAAGAAAATGAGTGGTCAGGGAAGAAAACAAGTGGTCATCTTGTAAATAGAACTTGAGTCGACTCTGACTCGAGTAAAAAATAATAACTAACTGATAATAATTCCTTAAAAAATCAGAAAAACAGAGAAAAAAATTCCATAAAACATAATACACACCATAATATCACAATGACATGCTCTATAACTAATAACCCACCCAAACTATCCATAACATGTCCTAATACGCTATTCGGCTTAAAAATAATTATATGATCTCATTAAAATAAATAAAGAAAAATTTGGCGCACTGTCATATATTCTGATAATTCATTTCGTAGCTGTCGTACTGGCGTTATTATTATATACTTGGGCACACATGACTCTCGTGGTTTAGAACACAAGACGAGCCTCGACTTAGTACGTGTATTATGAAATTAGCCGACTAAAAATAATGGTCGAACAGACTAGTTTAGACAATAAAACCCTGACTTAAATCACAGGTTTTACAATCTTCCCTTCTTATAAAAATTTTGTTCTCGAAATTTTAAATCAAGTTGCTTTGCTTTCGTAGCTATCCACTAAATCTAAAATCTGAAGTGTACATGTCACGTCTACCGTATCCTCCAGTGCTTTAGCCATGGTGGCTGTGTCCATCCTCACCGCCCATGGTGGTCCTGAAGTGGACAGGTCTATTGGTGGTGTTATCTATATTCCTCTCTGATCCAACAACTGATGAAATTCATAAGAAAGTTTTTTCTGCATCTAGTTTTCCTGTGAATGGACGTCCTCCATTCTTCACGAACTGCTCATATTGCCACAATCCGAGATTTCTATCACCTGCCAATTTGTTTGATCCTTCTCCAATCTCTAATTATTGAAATGGTGATATTGCCCCTACTGGAGTATTGCCAAACCCTGGGGTGCCTATCTATCCACTGTCATTTCATTCAAGTCCACTACCCTCGTACACCTTCTTGCTTGAAGTAGGATGACCAACGAATTGTTGTAGAAGTGGTCCTCTGATACTAGCGATGAAGGAGGCGACAACAGAGGGCCTATGGGAAATGCAGGCTCCCCTTGTGCCTCATCATCCACAGCTAAGTTCTTCTCTGTTCGTGCTATTGTGAGAGCTATTTTTCGTAGCTCTCTTTATAATTCCTCCCAACTCTATTGCATCTGCATTTGTACCTCTGCCAACCGCGCAATGGTAGCCTCCATTTTGGTCTGACGACTTCTAACACTGTGATGGCTTACACTAGATGGCTCCCGCTACGTGGCTTACTGAGCCTGGCTCACTGGGATTTCCTGGTGGTGGTGTGGTTCTAGATCGGCTAGACACTATCTCGCTGTGAGCATAAGTAGGGCTAGCTTATCTGGGAGGAGGAGGTGATGGAGCCCTATCCTGTGTACTTCGAGTTCTTACCATGATTACCCCTACTCACTGATTCAATCCTGAAAAATACTGCCACACTACCCACTAGTGAGAAATCTATGAATCAAAGACAACAAGGATAAAAATATATACCTGACAGCTGGACATGGAGCAATCTTTGCACACACATCAGATATAAAAATATCTTCCAACTAAATTAACCAAGAGTTTGCTTTGATACCAAAATTGTAACACCCCAAATCCGGTTCATGCTCGGGAACCGAATCAGAATGTCACTATTGTCACTGGTCCTGGTTGGGTCGGCTAACCTGAATCTAATTCATATTGATCTACTATCGGGGTCTCGAGATGGAAGATGTCAATCACTATGCATGGATGAATGCACAAAAATAAACCTAACATGCTACTACATAGATGACATGTCAACAAATTCACCTACCAAATAATTACGATGAAAATCAATAAGATTAGTAAAATAAGAGGGACAGAGTCTCCCCTAAATGTGCAATTGAGGGCCACCATGTCAAATCAACGTGTGTGTGTGTGTGTGTGTGTGTATATATATATATATATATATATATATATATATATTCATTCACAAAACTTTCTAATCTACTATATAAACATTCTGAAGCTTGGGTCTCGACCAACCTGTGCATTCTATTAACATTTCTCTTCAATTTTGGATCTTGACTTACTTGTTTACTTATTCAATGTCTAAACATATTTATTAACATGTCATAGTTATTAATCTTTCTACTGCAACATACATCATATCACACCACACAATCATGTATTGCATTTCGTTACATCATCCTCAAAATATTAGGCATGCTATCATTTGACATGTGATATGCAAGAGACATCACTGCTTCTCCATACAGGCTGGCTCATACTACTCATAATCATCACCTACATATATTATAAAAACACGTCAATAATGAGTATTACTGGTCCAAAAATATAACTAATATTTAACTGGCTATGAGAGAAAACTCTCAAATGAAGAAAAATATTTATATATACTTCTCGTAAACTCTCTGAAGGGGGACTGAGGTGCCACTAGGCCACAGACCGGGTAGCATCCCAAATTGACTGCACTGCTGCTGCTGATGCCTCTCTCGGCATTTTCTCATTTCATTTTTTAGTCCCTCAAGATTACTAGTATATCCTAAACCCTATCCTTTCCTCCATAATTATCCCGGCCTTGAGCATGAAGACCGAGTACTCTCAAGTAGTCGCCTTTAGTACCCTTTAAACTGCAAGTCTAGACATGTGTTGTATTAAACCGTACCCGTAAATCTCCATATTTCTCTGGGTGTGAGGAACTCAAAATGAGAGTTATTAGGATCCCTTTGAATTGGAACAACCCACTCACTAATCTAGAGCCCACTTTGACTGGCATGTGTAGTCGCTCATTGTACGTGCGAGTTGGTTTTCCCCTCTCTCATCTCATTAAAAATTATATAAACTATGTATAGGTATGGGAAGTGATTTATATAATAGGCCCGAAGGCAACTTGTAGTGAATCTTGTTTTCGAAAACATGCTCGAGGGATCTCATCTTCAAGGGTTACTAATCCAAAAAACTAGTTGATTAAATGGCCCAAATTAAGTGGGATCTGATAAAATACTGCTTAACTCGTCTTGCAAGTAATAAAACAATACATAATAGAATATAACTTAAAATAGGAAACAAGTCCTAAATGGATCTGGTAGAAGCTCCAATTGTGTCCTACTCTATACCAACACATGAAATCTAGATGCTAACCCCCGCTCATGATGCATTCACACATCCTATAGCATACCCATAACAATCATCCATCAATCACCCATAAGTTTTGCATTAGATTATGATAATTACTTAGTTGATAATAAAATAGCA
The DNA here is from genome assembly GCA_033002965.1 of Piper betle. NCBI lineage: Eukaryota > Viridiplantae > Streptophyta > Magnoliopsida > Piperales > Piperaceae > Piper > Piper betle. The sequence continues at coordinate 75,375 of JAURVB010004688.1, forward strand.
AACTCGTCAATTCATTAAGCCTTTCATGTTGTGCTAATAATTATCATCTTTAATAAATTAAGTTAGATATAATTATACCTCTTGTCGTCTGTAATCGGCAACAACTTAGGGTTCATCGCACGTCTTGGAGTTCAAATTTGGCGGATGACAGTGTCCGAAGTTCTATCGGGTTTGACTGGATGAGTTCAGCGGAAGATCCGGTCGGGATGGGGAACAATGGGCTCTGCTCCGGTTGGGAAAGGTGGTGGGAGGGTCGGCAACTGGATGACGGTGTTGGTGATCATCGGACAGCTAAAGGATTGGTGTCAAGGGTTTGGTATAAATAAGTGTCAGGGGAAGAAAACGAGTGGTTGTGCGAAAAAAATGAGTGGTCGGGGGAAGAAAACGAATGGTCAGGGAAGAAAATGAGTGGTCGTCTGCTAAATAAAATTTGACTCGATTCTGACTCGAGTTAAAAATAATAACTAATTCATAATAATTCTTAAAAAATCTAGAAAAAATGGAAAAATTATAATAAAACATAATACATACAATAACATCACAATGACATGCTCTATAACTAATAACCCACCCAAACTATTCGTAATATTTTCTAATGCCTTATTCGGCTTAAAAATAATTCTACGATCTAATTAAAATGAATAAAGAAAAATCTAGCGTACTTTTATATATTCTGATAACTATTTCTGTTACTGTCTTACTAACGTTATCATCATATACTTGGGCACACATAACTCTCATGATTCATAACAAAAGACCAGCCATGGCTTGGTACATATATTCTAAAATTGATCCGATTGAAAAAAATTGTCGAATTGACCGGTTTAGATTATAAAACCTTGACTCGAATCACTAGTTTTACATGTTTTGCAAATACCTTAGCCCATATGCCTATCTATATGAAAGTCATGAAGGAAATTATAACACACAAGAGGAGAATTGATGATGAGGAGGAGGAGCTAGTGGTGTTGTCAGCTAGATGCAGTGCAAATTTGCAAAGCAAGCTGCCTCCAAAACTAAAAGACCCCGGGAGTATCACTATACTTTGCACTTTAGGCAATATTCATATTGAGAAAACTCTATGTGATTCAGGGGCTATAATTTAATGCGGCTCTCAATTTTTAAGAAACTAGATGTAGGAGATTTAAAACAAACTAACTATACTTTATAGTTTGCTGATAAATCTTATAAGAAACCATTAGTGGTAGTGGAGGATTTACTTTTTACGGTAGATAAGTTTGTTTTTTTTTGCTGATTTTAGTGTTCTTGATGTAGATGTCGATCTTGATGTCTTAATTATATTAGGTAGACCATTTTTGGCTGCTTTAATTGATGTTATAGCTGGGAATTTGATTTTGTGATTCAATGATAAATATATCACTTTCAATATTTAGGAGATGATGAAATACCCTAAATCTAACTTATCTTTGTTTCCAAGCTGATCTATTTAAGGAATTGATTAAAGTGTTTAAGGTAAAAGGGTTAGATGATAAATTCATGGAGCATGGACTTGTGGATACTGAAAGTGATATAGGGAAGTGATGATGATGGCCACTCAGATGTGAGCACTCTTCAACAAATCTAGAATGTGGAAGTGACACAATATGAAGATGGGAAGGACATCAAAAAGGAGTCTACTCCCAAATTGGACCTCAAACTCTTCCCTATCATCTTAATTATACTTATTTGAAATTCTTATCCATTAATTATTTCTTCTTCATTGGCAGGGGAAATGGAGGATCAATTATTGATAGTCTTGAAAAAGCACAAAAATACTATTTCATGGACAATTGTAGATATTAAAGGATTGAGACCTTCCATAATTATGCATAAGATCCTGATGGAAGATGAGTACAAACCAAAAATACAACCTCCAAGGCATTTGAATCCAGCAATGCAAGAGGTGGTAGGAAAAGAAGTTGTTAAATTGCTAGATGTAGGTATTACCTATCCTATCTCTGATAGTGCAATAATTAGTCTAGTTTAGGTAGTTTAGGATGCAAAGAGGTGTGTTGCTTCAAGTGATAGATAACTTGGGGTAATATTTCTCAAAGACACAAAATGTCTTTGCAGAATATTTTAGTTTGTGATATTTTTAATGTCTTGGGTATTGATGTTTAGGTTCCATTTCCTAAATTATTTTCTTGTGAATATGTTTTGGTTGATGTTGTTTATGTTTCTAAAAGGGTTGAGGCAATAGCTACGGGGACCAATGATGCAAAAGTTGTAAATCAATTTTTCAAGAAAAATATTTTCAGTAGATTTAGTACACCTAGGGCCATAATGTAACACCTCGTTTTTCGGATCGAAGGCGGACCAAATTGCAATGTTATAATTCAGAAGCTACTCATTAGACTTCTATCATACAAATTTTATGACAGCGGATTTCAACCCTTAAAGAGGCTTTATACGAACACCATACCGGAATTTCATTCAATGCATGCTAATCATACTATTATAGGAAGACACTTAATCTTATGGCTCTTAATATGAGCACTCTGAGTTATGAAAGGTGCGACATCTCTCCAACAACTAAGAGGGTAATTTTGTAATGCAATGTTCACTTTGAACTATAGATGAGGTACACCCCCATTGTAATTAAGAGGCTAATCTTTTTTAATTCTAGTGATTGGGTTAGGTAACTTCAACTAATAATGATGTTGAGTTTAATACGCATTCAAGAAAGGGTTGTGGTTACTTGTTCCTTATAGGTATCATAACCTCACAATTGGTCTTCACGCGTTATAAACCATAAGCTCCTCTGACCCATGTTATTCAAACACACACATAGGTGCAACTAACTAAGTCTAGCATACATGCTACACTCATCATCATGTTTTGGGACTTTGATGTTTATGCACCTTGTAGACAATTGTTAGAGTGCCCAAACGGGTAGGTCGTTATAGGTCGTATCAGAGCTGTATTTCCCACAGAACCATGCAAAACAATCCTTACCTAGTTAAAAGTCTAAGAGTCCCCTGTCCCAAGGGTAATTTTTTCATATAAACATTAATCATTCTTTTATAGAATTAATTTTCATTGTTTTAGATGGTAAGTAATCATGGGTGTGCTACGTATGTGTCATGCTAGGTGCACGTAACACTTAACTAATGAACGTATATGAGACACCTTTACAATCGAAAGTGTAATCTAGGTAGTGTGGTTGATATAAGACACTTGTGCGGTATGGATGACAGTGTCATGGGATAGTGTGCCCCACTTTAGCTATGCATATGAGTGACAATGCTTAAATCAAGAAAAAAAGCCAATGAATTATAGTTTGCTATGTGGCAAGATATGAGTTTGTGGAAAGTAAAGACATGAGTGAAGCATAGAATTATGTATAGAGTAATTTAAAATGATTACTCACATGTAATAAAGGATTACCTTTTGAAGTATCTTTGAACAATTTGGCTTTAAGATGTAGAAGTAGATCAAATTGACTCACGTGATCAACTATCACAAGTAGAAGTGGAAAAAAATTGTGAATCATGATTTTTCTAAAAGAACTTTTATAAGAAAATGTGATGATATTTAAACTAACTTTTATAGAGCTAGATACAAGTATACCAACACATAATGAAAGAAATGCCTAAGATAGGATAAAAAAAAGAAGTTACATAAATGAGTAATTTTCTCTTATAATCCTATTATATTTTTTAGGATGAAAATTTCCAAGTTGGGGAAATTGTGAAACCCCTGATTTATTATATTTTCGAGGACGAAAATTCCAAAGCTGGGGATATTGTAAAACCCTAAAAATAATTAAGTTATTTTATTTCAGGTTTTGTAAATCTTAGAATAAATCTTAAATATTATTTAATTATATTAATTCTTGGGAATCAATGTCATAAATTTATAGCTTTTAGTGTATTGATACGATAGCATTTATGGATGGTTTAAAATAAATTTTATTTATTGAATTTTTAGGATCAGAGTTAGAAGTGCAATTTGATACCCATTCGCACTAATTTAATAGTCAGTTTTTTACTTTTCGTAATTACACAAATGATTGGTATTTAATATACTTATGTTTGATTACATTCTTTTCTATAAAATTTAATATAGTGATTTCTTAAATTCCATGCATATTCTTTTATATAGGAAAATTTTGTTGATGTTATATAAAACATCATCTTGATAGTTTATAAGTACATCGGGCTCACAAAGGGAAGGCTTTAGAGAAGTTTCATTCATATTAGGATCACGTGTCTTAGTTGTGAGTGTCTCATCACAAATTCCATATTTGTATAATTACTCGAAATGTTATATATTCCTATTTGGGAGCTTTGGTTGGCCTGAGCCTACATGCGATCACCATGTGTCGAACACAACTGAGTTCAAAGAATTGACTTAATCCGACACGGGGCAACACCCTTAAAATTCTTGAAAGATTAAATATCTGCCCTCATACCGAAAGGGGTGACAGGGTGCAGTGGTGTAAGATGACTCATTATGTACTTGTGATATCGAGAGGGTGAGTTAATGACAAATATCAGTAACTACATGTCGTGGGCCATGTAGCGTGTGTGCGCATACATGGGATTGTAACTGGATAGGCGACCACCCTCCAAGAGCTCAACATAGGTTCATAATAACTAAAAGACATAATTAATGATATCATAGAATATATTATCATGTTTCTTGTAATTATATGACTTAGTGTTTTTATCACTAACGCAGAATTGCCTCCGTATGTATGAACATGAAAGGATCAGTCGAGTCGGGCAAGTTAGAGGACTTTGTTATTGGACTATTATTTTTTCTTATTTGTTATTATACTTTTAGATTATTTGCATGACAGTAAGATTTTGGTTCGATTCATAGGGCTTAGAATATTCTGAATATTTGTTATATTATATTTTATGTCATGAATTTATTTAAAAATCTTGAAAATTAATAGAAAGTAATTTATGAGATATTTAGTTTTATGTAATAACACTTAACTCGTTGCTTAGAATGGGCGGGCCGTTATGAAAATGCACAAATTTATAAGAAGAGGAAAAAGAAATGGCATAGTCTGAATATTGTTCGGAAGGAATTTGGTCTTGGTTAGCAAGTTTTGTTATATAATTGGCTCATTCAACTTTTTCTTGCCAAGGTTCACCCTAGATGGGCAGGTCCTTATGTTGTGGTTCGAGCAAGTCCCTATGGGGTAGTGAAAATTAAACATGCACACAATAATTTACTTTTCAAAGTGAATGAGCATGTTCTTTATCCATGCATTGCCGGGAGTTTTAATCCAAAATCTTCCACTTGAATACTTAATGATGAGTAAAAAGAGCAAAGTCAAGCTACTGTCGGTAACTTAGAACTATTTTTCTCTCCTTGCTTATTTTGTTTTATTATTTAGTTGGTTTGATTATTTTATTAGTTAGTTTCATTGTTAGATTTTATTTGATAAGTTGTTCATGAGTTTAGTGTGTTAGACTAGGTTTTTATTTGTATTAAAGTTTTGTTTTATTTAAAATAATAAAAAATTATAAAAAAATTGTTTGTTGGTTTGTTTATTTTTTCTTCTATAGGGTATTAGGATTTGTGTTATTGTGCTTATATATATTTTAAAAAAAACGAAAAAAAAACGATGAAAAAGGTTTGACGACCGGGAAGCCGAAGTGTCAAAAGTCTCCGGTTTGACCCAAACCCACATTTGGGAATTAGGGTGAGAACGCTGCTGCACTCACTAATGAAGGCCGCAACGCTTATTAACAGACCGTAAGAAAATGGGGGGCCAGCGAGGGATTCATTTTACCCTCGCCCGCCAAGGATTTGCCAGCGCTCACCTTTCTAGCACTCCGGCACCGCCCTCTTCCACCCTTCCTCCGGCCTCATCCTCCACCACATCCTTCCCTCATCTTCCCCATCTTCCTCCCGTCCATTTTACACCCAAGTTTGGTACATTTAGGAGCATTTCCCCTTCTTTTTAGGGAGGTAATTTCTCTTCCAAAGCTTTAATTTTTCTTGTTTATATGGTTTGATTCATGCTTTGGATGGGATGTCTTAACTATGGTCTTGGTGCTTATTGTTGTTAATTGTGTTGATTTTGCGCTAATCTTGATTAGTAGTTATTTAAGCGTGATTTATTTTTAAAATCATGACTGATTGGTTATTATTGATTGTTAGAATGATTATTTGATGATAGTGATGTTGTTATCACGTTTAGATGTTGATCTCATGTTTAATTTTGTTCATTTTCAATACTATAATTTGGGACATTATGTGGGGATTATCTTGATTTACTAGGGCTCATCATATGATTTATTCATGGATGGAGTGAATTGCATTTTTAGACCTTGTTATCTAATTGTAGGTGGTTAGGCCTCCGTCTTTGTCATGGGGATGTAGGTTCAAGTTTTAAACAATATGTTGCGGAGTTCTTGGTTTGTGTTGGGATGTAATTGTTTTTTATGTCTCCTTGTCTATGGACGCATAGATTGTTTGCTACTCATTTTGGTTCAACATTTTTAATTTGTTATGTGGGTAGTTTTAATTGGCATTGCTTGCTTTCAAATTTTGTCTTTGGCTTGAGGTTGTTTATTGTTTGTGATAAAAAGAGCCTCCCACCTTGATACCCATAGATTTATATCTCCCGAAGCTCAGAATCATTTTGATGAAATTTTCTCCAAGAAGATTCAGGTTCCTGAATGCAGTTTCTTTAAGGATAGGGAGTCCAACACTATGGGGGAGCTATTAGAGCAAATCTGGGAACAAGGGGGCTGGAGACAATTTATAGCTCAACCTCAACTGGCAGTTGTTCGTGTGGTGAAAGAGTTTTATTCCAACCTGGATGACCATTCTGATTCAAGTTTTGTGAGAGGTGTAATGGTGAAGTATGGTAGTGAGCATATTAACTCCCTTTTTGGTTTACTGAATGTGAGGGTGGATACTTTTTGGTTCCATCTGGTGAATGTCGACCCTTCGACTAGTTTTGAATTCCTTTGTCATACCAGCACCCAATGAAAACATGAGTATGGGCAGCCCCTATAAAATCCTAATATTTTAATGGTTTTTATTTATTTATTTATTTATTTCGGGTTGAGTCAGGTGGGCTAGCCGTTATGATTGTACGAACCATAATGGCTAGGTTTAGGTGGTTGGAAGATTCTTGACGTATTTTTTGACTAAGTCTAGTAGTTGGTTAAGGATAGGGGGTGAGATGAGATTTTAGTGCAAAACATACGGAGGTCATTCCTTCACAAAAAAAAAAAAACCATCGTTATTCCTTCTTCTCTTCTCCTCTCCCTTGGTCTACTCCACTTTCTTTTTTCTTTTTTTATACCATATTGCATGCTTGTTTGATTGTTAAATATAAGTAGATGGGGTGTTGTTATATTGGTTTTGGGTCCATTGTTGTGTACATTTTATGCAACTCTGTGGAATAAATTTTGATTTGCTGGTTCATGGAAATAAAAAGGTTGATCTATGTAGGGGCTTTACTTTTCTTTAGCCTGTTGGATGTTTGAATAATCATTTGTTAGAAAAATTGTTTTATTTGTTTAGCCTGCATTTCTTTTAAGATAAATTTAGAGAGGAAGTTTCTCTCTTTACAAGGGCTGGACATAGTGCGTTTTGCTATACGATGTTGTGCGTTGATTGTTTTGTTTCTTTGCTTTAGCCGTTCTTGATAATTAATTATAGTTAGTATTAATTAGTATTATTATTAATTCATTATATTTGTGTATGATATTAAATATTATAGTCAAACATGATTTATATGTTTATGTTAATTGTTATGATTAACTAATTATTAAATCACATCTTAAATTATTTATACAACTGTTTATAGCTCAATTAAATTATTAAAGCTAATATCTTTTACAAATCAAGGAAGTAATATGTATGTATATAACCATCATCAGATAAAAATTAATTATTGTTATTATTATTATTATTATTTCAAGTTTAACTTTATGCACAAGTTAATAAAATTGGTTATGTTGATAATTAGTTGATTTTGGTTGAAAAATGGGTTAATAAATTACAATAGTATAATAGCATCAAACATTGGATCTTAATACTATCCAATAAAATAATTAAAGTTAGAACGTTTGTCGAGTGACTAATTTAAAATAATTTTACTAATGTTATCCTTTAATTAAAATAATACAAACTATTTTTAAATAATTAAATAGAATGGTTTAATTAATTGTCGACTAAATGTTTAGAATTTGTAAAAAGGTTAATAAATTATTATAAGTATATCCAAGTTGTTGTTAATGGACTGAATATTCGCTATGCGCTAAATAGGTGTTAAATAGTGATATTAATTATAATTTTAAATGATAACTTTAATCCCTACGACATTAATCACAATAAAATTTCTTTGGTTAAACAATTAACACTTTGAGGAAAGTACACTAGTATTCGTAATTTAATACATGCTATTAAGTTAATAATTATTTTATCGCTGGCTAAAGATGATTTGTAATTTGAATAATTCATTTAAAAGATAATGTATTATTTAATTGATTGTGTAACATGAATAATTAATTATCTCATCAAACATGTTATAATTGTGTAAATTTAAAGATTTATTTTATTTTATACTTGATTGACGCATGCATTATTTTGTTAAGTCATGATATAAAATCATGATATAATTAAGTTATTTCATAGCATGCATTTTTCCTCGTATAGAATTATACTTATGTATAATACTATTATCCCAATCAGATTAGGACCGTGTATTGTAATTGTAGATGCTTTGTAACATTTTTCTGTTTGTATAACTACTTGAAATGTTGTATATTCTTTTTAGCGGCCCTTGTCAACTTGAATTTAGATTCGACTACCATGTGTCAAACGCAACCGGTGTTAAGGAATTGACTTAGTTTAATATGGGGCCACTCCTTTAGAATTATTTGAAAGATAAAGTATCTGCCACTATGTCGAAAAGGGTGACAGGGTGTAATGACGCAAGATAACTCGTTATTCACTTATTATAAGAGGAGGGTGAGTCAGCGACAAATATTAGTAAATACAGGTTGTGGGCCATGTAGTGTGTGTACAGATCCATGAGATTGTAGCTAGATAGGGCGGCCACCCCTCTTGACAAATATATTGATTTGTTTCTTTTAATCATACGATTTAGTGATTTTATCACTAACGTGGTTTTGTGATCGTAAGTCAACAGCTTTAGAGTGACGGTTGAGGATGTGGTTGGTAGTTCTCGTACCAACCCAAGTTGGAAGAATTGATGAATAAGATTAGACTTTTTATTTATATTATTTGATTTATGATTGCGATTATGGGAAATAGGTATGAGGTTGTGGAACTTTGTTTTTGCATAGTTGGTTTACCTTATATCTTTGTTTGCATTTTACATTTAATAGAGCATGATTTATTTTTATTATTAATAAATTTTTAAAGATATTTGAATGTCATGTTTTATTATTTTCGTTATATTATACCTTAAGCCTACTTTTTTGCCATGTTATCGATGCATGTGCATGTATTTTTGTCTTATTTCCTTCATATTGTTTGTAACCCTTGGCTGGCTAAGGCGATTTGTTTAAAGGTGGTATAAGAGTTTGTCTTCCCACTAGTTCACAATTTATAACTCAAGTACCTTGTTAAAAAGTTAAGCATTTGTCTTTTCTTAACGTTTTATGTTGCTAACCAATGAGTTTTTTGTTGATAAACATAAGTCTTAACCTAAAAACATATTAATGAACTATAAGGAAAAATTCGACGTTTCAGTTAGCAGGCATGTGTAGACAGTCAACCCGATTTATGCAATCAGATTCAAACAAAAATTATGTATTAGCCCAGATCATAACGGCCATATAAGGAATGACGCAAGCTTTAGCAAATGCTAACTCGACTCCTCATAATATTGCCTCAGTTGTTATTGGGAGTGGTAGCTAGGAATAGAGCCTCGAACTCCGTAGTAGGTCCCAATGTAACCACAAACAGTGGTTAGGGGAGTGCCAAAGGGCTGGCTAGTTTAGTGGTTTTGGGTAAGCGAGGGAGCTTTCAAGCCCGGTGCCATTGGTAGTCTGACAAGTGGTGTTGTCACTTGATGATAGTGACCGCTATGGTATGGAAAAGTTTAGGAAGAATGGAGCATGTGTTTGTTGGAGGGATTGATCGGATGAAGGCGAAGAGTTGGATAAGTATTACAGAATAAGCTTTTAGCGTCATCAGGTAAGATCGGCAATGTGCATGCTTCAAGAGGAAGCATCTTACTGGTGGAAGTTCATAGAGAAAATCACATTTCATCGACGTGAGATCTCTTCCATCGCTTAAGCGGATTTTGTGATAGCCTTCAATAGGCAATATTTCCCATATCCCATTGTCTAGAAATAGGCGTTGGAGTTCGTCAACCTAGTCTAGGGAAGGACTTGGTTTGGGGGTATGTTAAGAAGTTTTTGTAGTTGGAGCATTTTGCCTGGGTTCTAGCAACCAAAGGGCAAAGCTGATAAATTCTTTTGGGGACTTAAACTAAAATTGAGTAAGATTGCTATGGCGCCAATGAGTACGATATCGAAGGTGATCGACTTGACTACTACTTTGGAGTTGGTATTTGAGTACAACCATGCTCAGAAATAGGGGAAGGTTACTTCACAGTACAAGAATGTCAACCCTCCCAATAACCATAATAGGCTAGCGGGACACTAGTTACAGAGCCACAGCGTAACACGGAGCATAACATTAATTGGAAGCACGAGGATACTTAGCTTAGATGATGCCCTAATTGCAACAAGATGCATTTGGAGAGATGCAGGGAGCCCCGTAGGTGTTACTACTGCGGGAGGACAAGACACTTGCAAAAAGACTATTGGCAGCCTCTAAAGTCACAACAGGAGTTGCTTGAGAAGGGTAAGGTGCTAGTTTCTATTCACCACGCTACATTTGCATAGTTGGCAGACAAGGGGAAGGCGAAGCTCTATGCGATTGAAGTCGATGACACTCATGAGGATGAACGCACCGTTTGATGTATAATTCTGATCCAATGTGTCATTATGGATGTTTTATTTGATTTGTGGTATACATACTCATGAGGTTGCATAATTAATTGTGTATAAGGTACACCCCAAATCAAATTAATGAGGTGCATAATTAATTTACCTTTTGCATAATTTACTTTCTTTAATTAACGCATCCAAGGTGTCATTGTGGATGTTTTATTTGATTTGAGGTTGTAGTACTTTGCTTTTGCATAATTAATTGTGAATGTTTTATTTGATTTACCTTATCCAAGTGCTATTTAGTCACTGTTGCAATGGAATACTTTGAAGTTACTAAGTTGAGAGTAACTAACCTACCCTTATATATATAAGGAAAACCTTATGTGTGAAATTTTTTCATGTATGAGCTAATAGGGCATGATGTACTGTTGGTAATGAATTAGTTATTTACACACCGGGCTTTTCTTGACTGCGAAGGGAAGAAAGTGGTAAGAAAATTTTGTGATTGTGGGATGCGGGTCATTTTTCAAAGGTCATTGCTTAATCCATCTTGTATCGTGTAGATTGGTGAGGTAGTCGAGTTGATAGGTGAGGGTTGTAAAGCTTTTAGGGCTAACTTAGTTGAGTCTGAGTCCAAACCCAAAGATATCCATGATTCTTGTAGTAGTAGAGTTTCCCAATGTATTCTTAGACAAACTCTCAGGGCTACCTCTTAAGGAGGCAGTAGAGTTCGCCATTGACCTAATACATGGAATAACATCAATTTCTAAAACACCCTACTGTATAATTCTAACATAACTCAAAGAATTAAAGAGTTAATCAGAGGAGTTGTTGCATGCGAGTTTTATCCTACCAAATACTTCACCCTAGGAGGAGCCCCTGTTTTTCTTGTGAAGAAAGATGGTTCGCTTCTGTTATGTATTGACTATTGCCAATTTAATCACTTGATAGTAAAAAATTGATACCCTTTACCGAGGATTGATGACGTATTTGATCAGCTAAAATCAGTAGAAATATTTTCTAAAATAGACTTGGAGTTCGATTATCACCAACCGGTCGAGGGTTACCCAAAAATATAAAGGATATAAAAACAAAAATAGATGCATATGTATCATAACATGGCAAACAATTATCCTTGAGGTATAATGTGATGAAAATAATTAAACATAAGATCCAAATGTCTTTAAGAAATTATTAACCATAAAAATAAATCATGTTATATTAAATTTAACATGCAAAGAGTGACATAAGGTAAATTAATTATGCAAAAGCAAAGTACTACAACCTCTTAATTGTTTCCTATAATCACAATTATAACTTAAATAATATAAATATAACTTATTTACTAATTCTTCCAACTTGGTACATGAACTATCGACCACGTGCTCAATTGTCAGTCTAAAGCTGCATACCTGTGGTTACATGTTACTAATAAAACCACGAAGTCATATAATTACAACCCACAAGTCAATATATTTTATATTATTATTTATTAAGTTTTTTAATGAATATGAGTATATGTCGAGCTCCAAGGAGGGATGGCTACCCTATCTAACTACAATCTCATGTATGCGCATACACGTTACGTAGCCTATGATTTATAGTTATCAATATTTATCATTAACTAATTCTCTTGGTATCATAAATGCATAATTGGTTGTGTTTCGCCATTACGTCTGTCACCCCTTTTACATTGAGACATGTATTTTATCTTTTAAATAATTTTAATGTTATGACTGTGTGTTGGATTGAATTTATTCTTTAACTTGGTTGCGCTCAATGCATAGTGTTTGAATATGGGCTTAAGCCAGTTAGGTCTGCCAAAAGAAATATACAATATTTCAAGTAGTTATATGGACATAGAAATGTGATAAAGCACCCACAACTAAGACTCACTGTCTTAATTTGAATGAGATAATAAAATTATATATAAATATAAATTTATATATGGAAAAATATATGCTATGAAATGATTTAATTATATTATGATTTTATATTATGACTTACCAAAAAAAGTCATGCATCAATTAAGTATAAAATAAAATAAATCTTTAAATTTACACATTTATAATAGGTCTGATGAAATAAATAATTATTCATGTATCACAATCGATTAAGTCATACATTATCTTTTAAATTAAATGTTTGACTGACAAATTACTTTTAGCCAATGATAAAATAATTATTAACTAAATAACATATATTTAAGTAATAATATTAGTGATTTTTCCTCGATGTGTTAATTGTTTAAGCGTAGAAATTTTATTAAGATTACTATCGTAGGGATTAAAGTTGCCATTTAAAATTTTAATTAATATCACTATTTAACACCCATTTAGCACGTAACAGATATGCAGCCCCATTAACAAAAACTTGGATATATTTATAATAAGTTATTAACCTTTTCACAAATTCTAAATATTTACTCCACAATTAATTAATTCATATTATTAAATTATTTAAAAATAGTTTGTATTATTATAATTAATAGATAACATTAGTAACTCACTTCATAAAGATTTGAACTTTAATTATTTTTATGCATGCTACTAACATTTAATATTTTATACTTATTATATTATTGTAATTTATTTAACCTATTTTTTTACCAAAATTGACTAGTTATCATCATGACCAAATTAAACTCGTGCTTAAAATTAAACTTGAAATAATAATAATAATAATTATTATTATTATTATTTAAGTGATAATGGTACTTCCTTGACTATTAAAAGATATTATCTTTAATAATTTAATTTGACTGTGAATAATTGTATAAATAATTCAAGATGTGATTTAGTAATTAATTAATCATAACAATTTATTTATATATATATATAGATCATGATTAATTGTAATATTTAATATCATGCAACAACATAATAAATTAATAAAAATACTAATTAATATTAACCGTAATTAATTATAAAAAATGGCTAAAGCAAAAAAACAAAACAATTAGCACACACAATTGTATAGCAAAATGCGCGACATCCGGCTCCCGGCTCCTGTAGAGAGAGAAACCTCTCTCTAAACTTATTTTTAAAGAAAAGTATGATTTTTAATTAAATATCAAACAAATAAAACAATTTTACCACATCCCAAAACCATACTAACCCAACCAATGATCATTCAAGTAGCCAAGAGGCTTAAAGAAAAGTAAAACAACCTTCATGTGACAGCCTTTTTATTTGCAGGCAAATCAAAATTTATTCCACATAGATGCATGAAATGTAGGCAACAATGAACCCAAAACCAATATAACAGTACCCCATCTACACCCTAACAAAGATCAGCGTTGCAATGCATTGCTGTTGATGCAACACGAGCTGCGTGGTGCTGCAATACAGCACCATGTGCACCCCACATTCAGCTTACCAGAACACTGCCAAAACCTCCAAAAAACACACAATTGCTTATACTTAACAACCCAACAAGCATGCAATGATATGGTAAAATAAAAAGAAGAAAAGAAGACTCACACAGAGAAACGGTGGAGTAGACACGCCAGAGTAGAAGAGATGAAACAATAACTATTGTTTTTTTCTTTTTTAAGGAACGACCTCCGGTTGTTTTCTATCAAAATCTTAACTCACCCCCGATCCTTAGCCAATTACTAGACTTAATCAGGACTCTCCTAGCCATCTAAACCTAGCCATTATGGTTCATACAACCATAACGTCTAGCCCGCTTGACTCAATCCAAAATAAATAAATAAATAAAAATCATTAAAATACTAGGATCTTACAATCACCACAACTTTAGAATTTTCATCCCCGAAAATATTGTAATGTCTAAAAGTACGATTAAGATTAATTATTACCATTCCAATCAACCAAAGGTTCCGCCTTGTTGGAAAAACAATCGTGCATAATACATAGCATATTTGGCAGCTTACTTAATAATGTACAGATGGTGTTGCCATAGTATTACGTGAATGCCCATGCGCAAAATGCTAATAAAGTGCTCCAAAGCAATCACTCTCTCTAGTCCATGTCGAGGCAAATCAAATTGTAAAATTTCACATATTCAGAATCACTCTCATGATTCATGATTGGATGGATCATTAACGGATGCAGATCCTTTACTCATTTTCTATGAATAGGGTTAAGTTAGTTATCATTAATATTTTACTTACAAGGGGGTGGGTAAGACATTTTGTGTTAATATATTTAAGTTAGTTCTTTAAGCTTTAGCAAAACTAACTTGGAGAAAAAGGAATTTATATATATTTATATAATGTGCAACTACATGATACAAGTTGGTTAACTAACAAAGAGACTTGGATATTTTTCTTGACATTTTTTACTAACTCTCCCATGTTGCTTCCTCTACCCTTGGTTCCTCCACAACACTTTTACCAAGGGAATCTTCTTATTCCGGAGTGTCATTATTTCTCTTGCTAGAATGCGAATCAGCCTCTCCTCGTGGGTTAAATCTAATTGTAGCTCCAAGCCTTCATATTTGGAATTATGTATCCTTCGTCCCGTACAAATTTCTTGACACATGGAAAACATTGTGCACTGTAACTAAGCTTGGTTGCAATACTAATCTATATGCACAAGTTCCAACTTGATCTAGGATTGGGAACGGTTGTATGAATCTTTAATTCAACTTCCTTGATATTTTAAATCTGATCACCCCCTTTGTATGAGATGTTTTTAGGTACACGAACTCCCCAACTTAGAACTCTAGGTCCTTCCTCCGAGTATCAGCATAACTCTTTTGTTAATCTTGAGTTACTTTAAGCCTTTGTTGAATGTGTTTGACCATCTCAGTTGCTTCCCTCACCATCTCGGGTCAAACTTTACCTGCTTCAGTAGATGCTAGCCAGCATGGTGGAGACCTACGAGGCTTAATGTACAGGGTCTCAAATGGTCCCATTCCAATACTAGTTTGATAAGAGTTATTGTAGGTGAATTTTGCCAATCCTAAGTGTTGTTCCCAGTCTCCTACCCAATCAAAGATGCAGGCTCTCAACAATTCTTTCCAAGTCTTAATAGTCCTCTCATTCAAATTATCAGTTTGGAGATGGTATGTTGCACTCAACTTGATCTGGGTCCTCATGGGTTTTTAGAAAGCTTCCCAGAAATATGAGGTAAATATGGGACAGAGATTATCACCTTGGGAATGCCATGCAACTTTACGATGTTATTGATATACAATCCAACTAGGTATTCTCCCGTCTTCGTTGATTACGTGGGGATGAAGTGGGCTGCCTTAGTTTGCAGTCTAGGACCACCTATATTGTAAAACCCAGGCTGTCCACCCGATGGTTTTTACTGTAGGTTCAGTTGTTACTTTGAACAGGTTAGTATGGTCCGGCCCTTCTTGCCATGGTTCATATATGATATGTTTTAAATTGCTCGACCTTAGCCTACTTTGGCATTCAGTATGCCTGTTTGGATGCAATACACCCAGGTTTTTGATGTTTGGTCTAATTTAATCATATATAGTTAGATGTTATTATTGTGTCCCTCACGTGTGTTTTTTATGCTTGCCATGTGTTTGATAACCTTTCGGACCGTTCAAAACCCTTTTAGGACCTGCAGTGCAATTGTCCATGTGGTTTTAGGTTTTGAGATACCTAACCCATACATCTTTAGCTAAGCCAACCCATAGTTTTTTAGCTAACCCAACCCATATATTTATAGGTATGACACATATTCATCTATAGGTATGGCACCCATTCCTCTATAGGTATTGCCTCATACCTTTATAGGTATTGCCCCATACCTTTATAGGAATGACACTCATACCTCTATAGGTATAGTACTCATACCTATAACATCACCAAACCAACCACCATTTTTCTATAAAATCCACCCTTTCTCTCACCTTTTCACTATTTCTTCTTTCTTCCTCACCTCCAACAACTTTCTTCTACTCTCCTTAACCTTCTTCTTCCTCCTTGGAGCTCCAAGCAACCCCCTCCACGTTCCTAACATCCTTGGGTGGTAGGTTTTGAGGTTAGAAACCTCAAAAGGCTTCCCCTTGGTCTTTGCTCGTTAACATTAGGTTTGAGCTACCTCTGTTGCTTGTTTGATGTGTACCACTTGTATGCTTCTATGAATTTATTTTTAAGAAATTTTTATCGTGTATATATGAATGTTAGGAGAATTCTGAGTACACATTTATCTTATTTGGCTATATAAATAAACAGATTTGATTTTTATAATGTATGTAGGTCACTAATATGCACTACTCCAGTATAATAATCATTTCTTGGCATTCTGATGTTGCATTTGCACGATTTTTAGTTGGTTACACTCACATGTAGATTGTGTTGGGTGTTTTACTTGCCATACCTTAAAATTTTCATGTATAAGGGTAAAAAGTGATGGAAGGTGGCGACTTGGATTAAGTTTTCCCGGGCTACCTTGTATGTATAAATATGAATATTAGTCATGCATGCACGCTGGCACTTGTTTAATTATGTTTTCTTACTGCCCAGTGTGCGACAATTCTGAAGTTTCTTTAGTTTCTTAAGTGTCATTATGTAATAGAATACCCATTTGCCAGGTTGCTATTTTATTAGTAATTATTTAGACTTGTAATTAAATTTATTTGATTATTGATGTGGTTTTCTAATATATGTAGATGAACTTCCCTGGCATTGCTCGGCTAAGGTGCATGGATCAGACAACTCAATGGTAGTGGTGGCGGGGGCCGTGTGTTATGTTTGTTTTAGACTATGTATTTAGTGGATGACTATATGATGGGCATATGCCCTAAGTATGTGAACATTATACGATTTGGATGTATGTCGTGATGGTTGCGTTAACATGTTTTATCTTTATATTATTATATTTTATTGTAAAGTTATAATACTTTTGGGGAAGGCTAACCATTATCTGCAAGGTATACAAGCCCAAGAGTCCTGAAACATGACGAGAAGGTAAACTAGGTAGACAAAACGTATTTGGCTACAACTGTTTGTGTGTTAGAGTAACATGGGTGGAGTTTACGGTTCACACCACTTGAAGACCTATGTGAAGTCTAGGTATTAGGGTTTGATGCCTTGATGCTCGATGATGTTTTGTAATTCTCTGACGCTATAATTATTGCTCGTGTAGGGTTTGTGGAATAGGTAACCATAACCCCTGTTTAAATACTTGCATCATTTTCATGTAACTAATAAGAAGACCCAAGCCAATCACTTGAATTAAGTTTTACGAATATGATATACACAACAGCATGCAACCTCAAAACTATAGCAGGGGGTGGGCTTCTTCTATAGTTGAGAGTGATCATCACATTTTTAAAGTCACCTTCGCTCATTGTTGTAGGGGTGGTTCAAACTCTACATGCATTCTATGACGACCAAACCTGGTGTTTGTCTTAAGCCTCCACAGAGGGTTGAAATCTGCTTTCGTAAAGCCTGTACGCGATAGCCCAATGAGTAGCTTCAAAATTATAATATCATGATTCGATCCGTCCCTTTGAGCCGAATTGGGGTGTTACAACTTGGTATCAGAGCCAACCTCTTGGACTATTAAGGTGGCACACTTTTAGGATGTGTGTGTTGTAGGAACGTGCTATATGTTGTGTGGTATGCCTTCATGATATGTTATATACTTGTATGTTGTATGTGGTTGTTTTATTTAAAGACCCCCCACCACCACCCTGTGACGATCCATAGCCTAGCTAGTAGGAAAGTCTTTGTGGGTGTTTTCACTAACCTCCTTTTTAGTGTTTCCAACAGTAAGTTTGTGTGTAGCAGTTTACGAGCCACTGTTTGCAAGTTGTCTATGTAAGTTAGTTTGTGGTTAGTTTTAGTGATTATATAGTCTGGGTAGATAGAAGGAGGATGCCGAGGTAGACCACCGGTACACTGCAAGCATTTTCTTGACAGGCGATCCCCATCGCCCGTGCAGGAGCTAGTGGCAGATCCCCAAACAGAGCTGATTAAGATCTTACAAGAGGAGTAGCAGGCCCTGAGGGCAGAATGAATGAGAGCCATAGAGGACCAGCAACGGTCTCATGAGGAGATAACCTAGCTATTAGATATAGTCTAAGAGATGGCCATGGTCATGGCTAGATTGGAGAAGAGGCCAACAAGTGAAGAGACACCTGCTAAGGCCTTTGAATTGAAATGAGTACCACCACCGCCAGCTCAGTTATCCCCATATCCCACCTGTGCAATCGGCTATAGGGCTATATGAGATCTTAGCCCCGAGGATGCTAGTGGGAGTTCCGCTCCCTAGACAGACTAGCAGTGAGGCAGTGATGGCTAGAACCCATCATTTTGTTGTTGGAGAGGGCTCAGGTAGTTAGGGCCTTGAGCAGCCCCATCACACTAGGGAGCGTTGGGGTGCTGAATGCTTCCTGTAAAATGGGGGATATCTATTCTATGGGAGCATGAATCTCGAGGTCACGTTGGAGTGGATTGCACGGCTAGATTCGTGCAATTACATATGGGGTGTCCCCAGAGCTATGGGTGTGAGTAGCCACTGGGGCTATGCAGAGCATGGGCAAACTTTGGTGGGACTCTACCCACTGTGAGATCCCTCAACTTAGTCCCACATATAATACCTACTGGGAGAAGATCCTGTTTATAAGTGGGAATGGACTAGAGATCTTTAACTTTCGGGGTACCCATTTAAAAGAAATGACTTAGCCCATTACGTTGCACTTTGGGCTGGGTCGTTACAAATGGTATCAGAACCGACCTGGTTCCGTGTTAGATGGTGGGATGGACTAGGGACATTAGCTAGGCTGTCGGTCACGGGCCAAGAAAGGACGTGGGCTGGGGCTAGCAACGGGCCAAGAATATTGTGAGATCCCTCAACTTAGTCCCACATCTAATACCTACTGGGAGAAGATCCTGTTTATAAGTGGGAATGGACTATAGAAGATCCTGTTTCGGGGTACCCATTTTAAAGAAATGACTTAGCCTATTACGTTGCACTTTGGGCTAGGTCGTTACAAATGGTATCAGAGCCAACCTGGTTCCGTGTTAGATGGTGGGATGGACTAGGGACGTTGGCTAGGCTGCCGGTCACGGGCCAAAAAGGTCGTGGACTGGGGTTAGCAACGGGCCAAGACTAAAACTTTGGCTAGGCTGCCGGTCACGGGCCAAAAAGGACGTGGGTTGGGGCTAGCAACGGGTCAAGAATAGGCATTTCGGTGACGAAATTTCCTAAGGTGGGTGGATTGTGAGATCCCTCAACTTAGTCCCACATCTAATACCTACTGGGAGAAGATCTTGTTTATAAGTGGGAATGGACTAGAGATCTTTAACTTTCGGGGTACCCATTTTAAAGAAATGACTTAGCCCATTACGTTGCACTTTGGGCTGGGTCGATACACCCACACAGCCTTTTGGAAGGCAGGGCCCTAGAGCATATTACATGGGAAAAATTTATTGAGGTCTTCTACTCCCGGTACTTCTCCACCACCACCAGGGCAAAAATGAAGATGGAGTTCCTATCGTTAAGGCAGTAGGAGGGCATGTCCATAGCAGAGTACCAGTCCAGGTTCCTGATGCTAGACAAGTTTGCTCCAGGTAGCTTCTTATCAAAGAAGGAGAGCACTACCCAGTTTACATCGGGATTGCGCATTAGTTTGAAAGCAGTTGTGGCGACATTCTCTTGTGTGACTTTTGCAGAGGCAAACATGAGGGGACTACCATGATTCACACCATTGGGCCAAGGGCACCGCATTGTCTGGCAATAAGGGGTAGAAGAACAAGGCACAAGATTAGCGGGGCCCACAGTCGCAAAGAGAGAGGACATGTGGTGGAGTGATAGTGTATGCAGCCGAGGGTTGTATGTGTAGAGGTTCCCCCAGCAGACGCCAACCTTTGAAGGGCAGCGAGGTGATTTCCAGAAGTACCCTGGTTGTCCTAAGTGCCAAAGACAACATCAGGGTGCCTGCAGGAGAACCACCAATGCATGCTCTGCATGTGGAGACACAGGGCACGATGCAACTGAGAGCCTGAGGCAGCCGCGTCAGCAGTACTAGACCCAGCAAAAGCAGCAGCAAAGACTGCTTGCACTGCCACAGCGACCACATCTCACCGTACCACCTACCCACCCTCGAGGGCAGTGTGGGAGAGGTGACCACCAACAGCGGGCGCAGGGTCAGAGAGGCTGACGGGAGTTTGACCCAATATTCGGCATGGATTGGATGACACGCCACCGGGCATTGATTGACTGCCAGAAGAAGAAGGTTCAACTCAGACTGAAGGGGAATGTGAAGATCACATTCCAAGGTAAAGATAGAGACAGAGGAGGATGTTTGATATCCTATCAACAAGCTCAGAGATTGATAGGCAAGGGTTGTGAAGTCTTTCTTGCCACTGTGGTGGCTACACCAAATAACTTAGCACCATAGTTGGCATGGATTCCACTAGTGAGTGAGTTCGCAGATGTCTTCCCAAATAAGGTGCCCGGACTACCACCTGCCTGAGAGGTGGAATTCGCTATTGATTTGGTCCCTAGTACTGCACCTATCTCTACAGCACAGTATCATATAGCACCCCTTGAGCTCAGGGAGCTCAAGACTCACTTGCAGGAGCTATTGGAGTAGGGCTTTATCAAACTGAGTGTCTCACCTTTGAGCACTCCGGTTCTCTTCGTCAAGAAGAAGGATGGCAGCATGAGGTTGTGCATCGACTACAGAATGGTCAACCATGTTACAGTGAAGAACCGTTATCCCCTCTTGCGGATAGATGATTTCTTTGATCAGGTTGGAGGAGTTGCAGTGTATTTGAAGATTCATCTTTGATTAGGCTACCATCAATTGAGGATATGAGAGGATGATATACTGAAGACAACTTTTAGGACTCGGTATGGGCTCTACGAGTTCCTAGTTATGCCTTTAGGGCTAACAAATACACCAGCAACATTCATGGATCTCATGAACTGGGTGTTTCGGCCATACTTGGACCAGTTTGTGATTGTATTTGTACATGACATCCTAATTTACTCCAGGCCCAGAGAGGAGCACGAAACACACTTGAGGATTGCTTTACAAATCCTACGGGAGCACTACATGTATGCAAAGCTCTCCAAGTGTGAGTTTTGGCTCTCTGAGGTTGTCTTTTTGGGACATATAGTATTAGCGACTGGAATTGCACTAGATCCAGCCAAGATTGAGGCAGTATTGAGATGGGAACGATGTACTAGTGCCATAGAGATCTGGAGTTTTCTGGGATTCACCGGTTATTATCAGAAGTTCATACAAGGTTTCTCTTCTCTAGTAGCCCCTCTCACACGACTGACCAGGAAGGAGGAGCGCTTCATGTAGACTGATGCATTTGATCGGAGTTTCCAAAATCTGGAGGAGAAACTTACTACTACACCAGTCTTGAGTTTACTAGATGGCCATCATGATTTTGTAGTATACAATGATGCCTCCGGTGTAGGGCTGGGTTGTGTGCTAACAGAGAAGCAAAGTGATAGCCTATGCTTCCTGACAGTTGAAAGCGCATGAGGAAAACTACCCCACACATGACTTAGAGCTTGAAGTGGCCATATTTGCATTGTACATATAGAGACACTATCTATATGGTGTAAATCCGTGATTCGAGTCAGGGTTTTTTAATCTTAAACAATCGGTTCGACTGTTATTTCAAATCAAGTTAAGTTTTAATTAAAAGATAACCATTCCTTTTTCACACCGACCATTTGTTTTTCTTAACTGACCATTCATTTTTCTCACTGACCATTCATTTTTTTCCCTTTGATATCTATTTATTCCACAGTTCTGACATTGTCACCATTCAGCCGTCTCCATCCATCTCCCCCACTTTCTTCTTCTTTTTCTTCCTTCACTTTTTCCTCATGATCCTCACTCTAGCCGACCACAACCTTGTCGCCGTCGCCACATTACTGACGATTAGGTACAGAGTAGGAACTCACCGCTTAGGTTCGAAGACACGCTTGGAGCTTCTACTAGGTCCAGTTAGGACTTGTTTCCTATTCATGCTCTACTCTATTGTGTATTGTTTTATTACTTGCTCGAAAGGTTAAGTGGTATTTTATTATAGGATCACTTAACCTATTTAATCGATCGATCTTTCGGATTAACACCTCTCGAGGATGAGATCCCTCGAGTATATTTTTGAAAACATGATTTACCCCAAGTTGCCTTCGAGCCAATTATATGCATCCCTTCTCTGACCTATATACAAGTAGTTGTCGTGTTTTCAATAAGAGGAAAATACTGATAACTGTGCTACGTGAGTGGGCATGAGCCAATCGAAGCCAGAAATATTGAGAACGATATGTACCAGTCGAAGCCGGAAATAAGGACAACCATATGTGCCAGTCGAAGCTAGAAATATCGACAACCATATGAGCTTGTCGAAGCTGGGAATACTGACAACATATGTGCTAGTCGAAGCCAAAAATAATGACAACCGTGCTATGAGAGTGGGTATATGAAGAGGGCTTAGGATATAAAAGTAGTCCAAAGTGAAATGAGAAAATGCTGAGAGAGGAATCAGCAGCAGCATATCAGTTTAGTTAGAGATGCTTTCAATTTAGTAGATGCTCTTCACAAAGTTCACAATAAAAAAAATGTTTTCTTTCGTATGAGAGTTTGCTCTCATAATCAGTTTGATATTAGGTATGTTTTGGACCTATAACACTCATTACTAACATGTTTTCCTTTTTTACATAGGTGATGATCATGAGTAGGATGAGGCAGTCTAGACAGTGACGTCTCTTATATACACACATGTCAGACAATAAAATGTTAATGCTTTGTTTATGTTGTCATTACATTGAAAATGATGTGATGTAATGCAAGGTAAGATAATATGATAGTGATATTATGATTTTAAAATAGATATTAATGAGTAAATCAAATGATAAAAGTGATAAGAAAATAGAATGAACAAGTGGGTCGAGACGCTAGATGTAATATATTTTGAGGTGACTGAATTAAATATTTATGTGAAAAATATGATGTAATGAATGCATAGTGATGCATATAATTATACATGATGTAGATAATTTTATCGATTTTCATTGAAACTATTTTAGTATGCAAATTGTTTGTCATGTCATCCATGTAGTAGCATGTTAGGGTTCCATGTATTCAACCATGCATAGAGATTGACATCTTCCATTTCAAGATGCCAAGAGTATATCCGTAGGGTTGGCTTTGGGTTAACTAACCTTACCGGGAATAGTGAAATTCCAGTTCAGTTATCGAGCGCAAACCAAATTTGGGGTGTTACAATTTTTTGTATCAGAGCAAACTCTCAGTTGATTTATTTGGAAGATATTTTATACATGATGTGTGTGCAATGATTGCTCCAAGTCTAGCTGACAGGTATATATATTTTTATCCTTGTTGTTTTTTATTTACAGATTTCTCACAAATAGGTTGTATGATATTATTTTTAGGATTGAATCAGTGAGTAAGCGTAATCATGGTAAGAACTCAAAGTACACGAAACGGGACTCCATCACCTCCTTCGATTAGACAAGCTAGCCCTACTCATGTACACAGCGAGACGGTGCCTAGCCGATCTAGAGCCACACCGCCACTAGGAAATCCCAGTGAGCCGGGCTTAGTAAGCCACCGTAGCATGAGCCATCATAGTGGAAACTGCCGTAGCGTTAGAAGCCATTAGTCCGAAATGGAGGCTGCCATTGTACGGTTGGCAGAGGTACAAATGCAGCTTTGCCATTTTTGGGAATGTGATCTGGGCCACAAGCAAAGCTGAGCGAATCTTGGCTACTCGACCCTGCCGAGACTATGAACAGAGACAACAACACCCTCAACAATATCAATCAGATTAGGGGACACAACAGAGGCATAGGATAGATGCCCCAGCTAGAATGAAAGTTATGGATGGACAAGTTTAGGAGAGCAGACACCCAACATGTGAGAACTATGGAGAAATATGCAGAGTGGGTACGGACACACGCTTCAAATGTGGGCAACCAGGACATCGAGAGTGAAGCCTTCTTAATTCAAAATTTCAAGGAAAACATTTTGATAAGGAGGGAAGATTTGTAAAACCCGCGATTCGAGTCAGGGTTTTATAATCTAAACTAGCCGGTTTGACCATTATTTTCAGTCGAGTTAAGTTTAAATTACAAGACATCCATTCATTTTTCTCACCAACCATTCGTTTTCTCAATTGACCATTTATTTTTCTCACCGATCACTCGTATTTGTCGCCTTGACATCTATTATTACACGCTTCTTACACTATCACTATTCAGCCACCACCATCCTTCTCGCCCAACTTTCTTCTTCTTTTTCTTCCTTCTATTTTCCCCCACGATCCTCACTCGAGCAAGCCACAACCTTGTCGCTATCGCCGCATGACTGACAATTAGGTACGGAGTAAGAACTCACCGCCTAGGCTCGAAGACACGTTCGGAGCTTCTACTAGGTCCGGTTAGGACTTTTTTTGTTTTACACTCTACTCCATTGTGTATTGTTTTATTACTTGCAGGACAAGTTAAGTGGTGTTTTATTGGATCACACATAACCCAGGATATTTAATCAATTGATCTTCTAAATTAATCACCCACGAGGATGAGATCCCTTGAATATATTTTTGAAAACAAGATCCACCCCAAGTTGCCTTCGGGCCTATTATATAAATCCCTTTTCAGACCTATATACAAGTAGTTTTCGCATTTTCAGTACGAGGAAAATATCGATAACCGTGCTATGCCAGCGGGCCCGTGCCAGTCGAAGCCAGAAATACCAACAACCATATGTGCTTGTCAATGCTGGAAATATTGACAACCGTATGGGCCAGTCAAGCCGAAAATATTGACAACCATATGTGCTTGTCAAAGCTAGGAATACCGACAACCATATGTGCCAGTCGAAGCCAGGAATACAGACAACCGTATGTGTCAGTCGAAGCCAGAAATACCGACAACAATATGTGCCAGTCGAAGCTGGAAATACTGACAACCGTGCTACGCGAGAGGGAATACGAAGAGGGCTTAGGATATAATAGTAGTCCAAAGGGACCAGAAAGTGAAATGATAAAATGCCAAGAGAGGCATCAATAGTAGCAAATTAGTTCAGTTAGAGATGCTTTTAGTGTAGTATATGCTCTTCAGAAAGTTCATGATAAAAAAATGTTTTCATTCATATGAGAGTTTACTCTCACAGCCAATTTGATATTAGTTATGTTTTAGACCAGTAACACTCGTCACTAACGTGTTTCTTTTTCATATAGGTGCTGATCATGAGTAGGATGAGGCAGCCTGGACAGAGGAGCAGTGACGTCTCTTGCATACACATATGTCAAATGATAGAATGTTAATGTTTTATTTAGGTTGTCATTACATTGAAAATGATGTGATGTAATGTAAGGTATAATAATATGATAGTGATATTATGATTTGAAAATAGATAAAAGTGATATGTGAATAGAATAAACATGTGGGTCAAGAACCAAAACGTAGAATATTTTGAGGTAACTGAATTAAATTTTTATGTGAAAAATATGATTTAATGAATGTATAGTGATGTATATAATAATTATACATGATGTAGATAATTTTATCGATTTTAATCAAAATTATTTTGGTATGCAAATTGCTTGTCACGTCATCCATGTAGTAGCCTGTTAGGGTTCCATGCATTTAACCATGCATAGCGATTGATATCTTTCATCTCGAGATGTCAAAAAATAGATATGATTTTTATAATGCATGTAGGTCGTTGATATGTGCCATTGCAGTATAAAAATCATATCTTGGCATTCTGATGTTGAATTTGCACAATTCATATTTTCTTACACTTACATCCTGTTGATCTACAACTTTTGTGTTGGATGTTTTACTTGCAATGCCCTAGAATTTGTATGTAGGAGGGTAAAATGCGAGTGAAGGTGGCGACTTGGACTGTTATAATGATATAAGCGTTCCTTTCTCCATTTTTTACTCTCTAATCTTGTAGGATTTGTTAATGAACATCATGCCATATTTTTCAAGGTAATTTTTGAGTTCATGGTAAAATTTTAATCTTAATATAACCATTAAATAATAATGAACATCACCCATAAGTATGCCCTGTATTTCCTATGTGTTTATGACTATGATCATGATATGTGACTACGTTGTTTTCAAGCTACTAATTTTATACTAATAAAATCTTGTAAAATTCTAAGATACTGCGATAAGTGTATACTTGAAATATATAATTTTGGGAATGGTTAAAAATCATCTCGTTATTTTTTCAAGTGTTTACCAGGTCAATGTAAAGATGTTGGGTAAAAACTCTAGTTTTCACTCCAGTTGTAAATTACCTAAAAATAGGTTAACTATAATGGATTTTAGTAAAAATTGGTCCACACCTTACTCTGTCTCCGTATTACCATGACTAATTTTGGTACTATTTACGTTGGTTCCCAATTTTATTTGTAAATTTTAAATTTGTTAAGGTTCACATAGGTGACCTAACTTATAAAAGCCACTTAGGCCCATTTACAAACTGAAATTTGACTAACTTTTCCTGGGATCAAGCTCAGTATGTTACCTAAGTAGGCCCACTGACCCATGACCATTTGGAGTCCTCTAGCCCATGAACCAACAATTACAATATTGGTATGCAGCCCAGGAACACTATTCTAACACTTTCGGGTCAAACTTACTAGGCTTTGTTCCCCTTGATTGGCCCATAGGCCAGCCATGGTGGACTTTACCTACAAACCTTAAAGTTTAAGAGACAACCTATCCAAATTGCAGCCCATTTGGACATTGTTAGGCCTATCCGAAAAATCATATGGTAAGTCCATTTGATTAAAAACCATAGAATTCATTAAAACCCACTAAGTGAACATGAAATGAAAAATTCAATTAAGTTACCTAATAAGGTTTAACACTTCATGTAGGACCTAATTAAGATAATTAAGTAATGTTAAATTTTGAGCCCGTATGGAGGCTTTGCCTTGTTTTACGTGTTGATGTGACCGGATTCTTATCCGGTTTCATTTCCGGGCTAGGTATCACGGGTGAGCTCACCGGCTAGAATACGAAGTTCTACTTATCCAGGTCAGTATGACTTTCCCTTTGCTTGTTCTCTACTTAATTCCCTGTGTGTGGAGTTTAATCATGTTTTAGACGTAGGACGACATCGGCAGTATTTTATCGGATCCCTCTGATGTCAGGCAATTTAGCCGTATTTTCTACATATGTTTAATAAAACTAAGAGGACAAGATCCCTTGTTAGTTTTAGAACTGAAGCTCTATAAATATATGATAAAAACCTCTTACCTAAACCTATCATATAAGTACGAGTATTTTTTTACGGATTTCACGAATAAGACAATGAGCGGTATGGAGATATGCATGGACCACACTAGCACTCCTTCAAACCTTGAAGTAATATAGTGTATGAGGGTATTACGTAACGTAGGACATTTCTGGAATTTGTGGCACTAACTTAAGCATTCCTTTTGCCACTCGATTACCGTGGCGGGTGTAATATAGAGGATGTGAGGCCGTAAATGTTATATGTATAATATGAATATTAGCCGTGTATGCGCGCCAATACTTGTTTAAGTATGTTTGGTTAGTGCCAAATATGAGGCAATTCTGAAGTTTCTTATGTTTTCGCAGGTAATGGAATACCCATTTGCCAGCTTGCTATTTTACCGGTACTTATTTGGACCAATAATCAAATTTATTTGATTACCGATGTGGTTTTCTAATATATGTAGGTGAGGTTCCATGGCGTTGGCCAGCTTAGGTGGATGGATCAAATGGCTCAGTGACAGTGGCGGTGGGGGCCTGTGTTATGTTGTCTGTTTTAGACAATGTATTTTGTGGATGACTATATGACGGGCATATGCCCTAACTATGTAAACCTTATATGATTCGGATGCATGTTCTGATGGTTGTGTTAACATATTTTATCTTAATATTATTATATTTTACTTTAAAGTTATAATACTATAGGGCAAGGCTAACCATCGTCTGCAAAGTATACAAACCCCAGAGTCCAAAACATGATGAGGAGCTAAGTCGGTACACGAAATGTATTTGGCTGTAACTGTTTATGTGTTAGAGTAACGTGGGTGAAGGAGCTTACGGTTCTCACCACTTGAAGACCCAAGTTGTAACGACCCAGCCCAAAGTGCAACGTAATGGGTTAAGTCATTTCTTTAAAATGGGTACCCCGGAAGTTAAAGATCTCTAGTCCATTCCCACTTATAAACAGGATCTTCTCCCAGTAGGTATTAGATGTGGGACTAAGTTGAGGGATCTCAATCCCTCAACTTAGTCCCACATCTAATACCTACTGGGAGAAGATCTTGTTTATAAGTGGGAATGGACTAGAGATCTTTAACTTCGGGGTACCCATTTTAAAGAAATGACTTAGCCCATTACGTTGCACTTTAGGCTGGGTCATTACAAATGGTATCAGAGCCAACCTGGTTCCATGTTAGATGGTGGGATGGACTAGGGACGTTGGCTATGCTGCCGATCATGGGCCAAAAAAGGTCACGGGCTGGGGATAGCAACGGGTCAAGACTAGAAACGTTGGCTAGGCTGCCGGTCACGGGCCAGAAAGGACGTGGGCTGGGGCTAGCAACGGGCCAAGAATAGGCATTTCGGGGACGAAATTTCCTAAGGTGGGTGGATTGTGAGATCCCTCAACTTAGTCCCACATCTAATACCTACTGGGAGAAGATCCTGTTTATAAGTGGGAATGGACTATAGATCTTTAACTTCCGGGGTACCCATTTTAAAGAAATGACTTAGCTCATTACGTTGCACTTTGGGCTGGGTCGTTACACACGTGAAGTTCGGGTATTAGGGTTTGATGCCTTAATACTCGATGATGTTTTGTAATTCTCTGACGCTTTAATTATTGCTCACGTAGGGTATGTAGAGTAGGTAACCAGGACCTTTTTTTAAATACTTGCATCATTTTCATGTAACTAATAAGAAGACCTAAGTCAATCACTTGAACTATGTAGTGAGAATATGATATACGCAACAACATGCAACCTCAAAACTGAGCAATGGTGTGCTTATTCTATAGTTGGGAGTGATCATCACATTTTTAAGGTCACTGCTCATAGTCGTAGGGGTGGTTCAACCTCTATTACAACTAGGGGTGTTCATTTAGGAATCCTTTAAGTCTACCATCCGTCTATTAGTACGTACTCTACACGGATTTTATGAAAACCAAACCTAGTGTTCGTCTTAGGGCTTAATGAGATCCATTTTTATAAAGTCTGTATACGATAGCCAAACATGTAGCTATCAAATTATAATATCACGATTTGGCCCGTCCCTCCGGTCTGAATTAAGGTGTTACACATATGAATTTGTACTTCATTTGAATCGTTGGGAGTTTTGTGATAACATCACAAGTGAAACACTCCTATTTCCATGTAGGTATTTCTAAAAGCTATAACAATCCACCTGATAGTTAATGTTGGGCATTGATCAATTGGCAAGTCTGAAACTTGGACAAAAAACCCACAACATCCTTCTTCATTCCAATTTGCCAGTAGGTTTTCTTTGAATCTTGATGCAATTTAGTAACTCCAAGCTATATCAAGAACTTTAAGTGATGAGCCTCTCCTCCAAGACATTCTGCCTTAGTGCATCATCCGTGGGTACACACAACCTTCTACTAAATCTGATCCAACTATTGGAATCAGCTATAACATGAGTAGTCTTTTTTAACATTTCATTCAGCTCATCATCATTCATTTGTGCTAGCTTAACACGATCAACTAAATCATTAGAAATGACAAGATTTCTCAGGAACCCTGTTAGTTGCTCCACAAGGTTGATAGCCACCCACCACTTCTGTAGACATAGCTTGTGAGATCGTTTAACTTAGTCTCACATCTAATACTTACTAGGTAAAATCCTATTTATAAGTGAGAATGAAATATAAATTTTTAACTTGGTTAACTATTTTAAAAGAAATGACTTAGCCTATTAGTTTACACTTTGGGCTAGGCTGTTACAAATAGTATCAAAGTATTTTAGTTTCTTGTTACACGGTGGGTTGGACTAGGGACGTTGGCTAAGGTGCTGGTCACAGGCAAAACAAGGTCGTGGGCTAGAATTAGCTAGAATTAGAAACAAGATAAGTGTAGGAATTTTGGGACAAAATTTTTTAATGTAGATGGATTGTAAGATCCCTTAACTTAGTTCCACATTAATATTTATTGGGATAAGATCCTATTTATACGTGGGAATAGATTATAGATCTTTAGTTAGATTAACTATTTTTGAAGAAATGATTTAGCCTATTAGTTTGCACTTTGGGCTGGATCGTTACAACCTCATTCTTTTCCTAAGAGTCATATGATTGGAATGGGTAAGGCATGACTATATTTTGTTGCGACAATGTTACTTCCTACCACCCATGTTGTTGATGTCACCAAGGAGAGAATTGTCATGATTTACACCATCATGAATGGTGGTCTATTTGATGTGGGTTGTTAAATTGCAATTGAAATAGAAAAATTAGCAAAAGGAACTCGTGGTGGTACTCGGGGCAGTCTATGGTTTCCATCAATCATTACTCAATTATGTCATCGAGCTGGAGTCCCAATGGGGAGCGAGGAGGGGTTTTGCCAACCTAACGGTGTAATGGATCGTTCTTTAATCTAGACAATTAGTGCTTCTAATTTCCCAGATGCCCAGAGCTGGAATGTCCAGCCTCCTTGCTGTGGTCATGATTGGAGACTTGTGGAGCGTGAGCAAGATTGGTGAGAGTGTTGTGACTCTGTAAATTAT
This sequence comes from Piper betle, assembly GCA_033002965.1. Taxonomy (NCBI): domain Eukaryota; kingdom Viridiplantae; phylum Streptophyta; class Magnoliopsida; order Piperales; family Piperaceae; genus Piper; species Piper betle. The sequence continues at coordinate 106,990 of JAURVB010004688.1, forward strand.
GTGCATTGAGAGTTTTTTGCAATTCACACGACTGTCAGAGGTGCTTAGGAGCATATGGATATAGATATCTCAGTTTCTAGCTTTACAACCTCCTCTAGAGTGGGCTTATGATGATTATGTTACACCAGCTCGTAATGATGCCTTGGAGGATATTACTGGTGATGTTGATGAGGAGGACCAGGAGAAGGATGATATCTAGACTAAGGACTTCTTGTTCTTGATGGAATTTTGCTTCTTTAGTAGAGGGAATTTTTCCATTCTTTTCTATTTATTTTTCCATTGAGGGGAATGCAATTCTTAAGTCTAGGGGGAACTATAGTTGTTTTGATGTGTTATTACAGTCTGACTTTATTCGATGTGTTATTTTTAATATTGTAGTTTGTTTTGTTTTGACTCTTGATATTATTCGATGATGTGTGTGTGATATTTTAATTTTCTTAGCTTCTTGAAGAATGTGAGATTTATTTAGATTTATGTGAAGTTCTTTTATTAATGATTGCTTGAAGGTATATCTTTCAATGATAGATGTGAATTTGTTTGCTTCTGATATGAAGTTTAGGGAAGATTTGTATTGCATGGAAGCATATTTATTATGAAATTTAGAATTTGTTTGAATTACTCTCGAAGCAAAATTTTAGACAAATATTGAGTTGAAAAAATGATTTAGGTAAAATTTGATTTGTCTCGGTCTTTTAAGCTAACCTATGATATTATCATGTTGACACACTTTTGAGCTTTAAACTTTACTTTTTGATTTGTTTACCCTTAAAACATATCCTTGCTTAATTTTTATTTTCCTTGTTACATGTCCTATCCTAGCATCCTAGTGTTTGAATTCTTTTAGAGTGAAAAATGATTAAGTTTGTATTAAAAGAATGCATTATGGTGTATAGATGGAGTGTTTTGAAAAAAGATAAATCAAATGTGTAGAAAACAAAAAAAAATTGAAAATAGAAAAATAAAACAAGTGAAACTGAGCCAAAAGATTGGCACTTCAGAAAAAAATATAGAAAAGAAGGAAATTTATATATATATATATATATATATATATATATATATATATGGTGAAGAAAAAAACCTATGTAATTGTTTTGACTTGGTAGAAGGATAATATGAGTTTATATGTTTCTAGTTTGGAAGAATTTTTATGATGAAGTGTATTTACTTGTGGATCTTATTATATCAATTTTTAGCCTTAGCCTATCCCCGTTACAACCTAAAAAATCTTATTGATCTTTGACAAAATGATTTGTCAATATACGTAGAGAGAGCGATGAAAAACAAACTTATGAATTTTTATAACTTTGTGTTTTTCCTTATGTATGAATTTAATTGAGTGGAGTATATGATTTTGCAAGCTTATTCTATTCGTGATTTGAAGGTATTTTTGAGAGTGAGATCTATGATTGGGTGGAAGCATAGATTTCAGTGGTGTATATTTGGATAGGAGTTGAGTAGTTGAAAGATTACTTGAGATATTATGTGACTGTCTAATGAAAATCATAATCATCTTGTGTTTGGTATTTGGAGTCGATTTTATCGGTGCTTTTGTGTTTTTAGTTTTTGTTTAATTTTGTTTTGTTTGAGGACTAGTGACTAGCAAAATGTTAAGTCAAACACTGTCGTAAGTCAAAATGTTATATTCTCCGGATTTTGTGTTTAATTGTGTCTAGTGTTTGAACGTTTTACAAATTTGTATTCGATTTTTAGCTTGTTTTTATTAGTTTAAATGGTTTTGATTTGTTTTTAGAATTAGATAATTTTAATATTATATTAGATTTTTAATTATGTTTTATTCATCTTGAAGATTACATCGTTTATACATGAGTGAATTGAGAAGACAGAGTGAATCAAGCAAGAAAATGAAGAAAAAAATAAAGAAAGTTGGAATTAACCAAAGCTGCGATGCTCAAACTCACGGTTTTGAGGGCCACGACATTACGAAACAAAAGAAAAGAGACATAGACATAGCAGCATGACACGTACAATTTTGAAAGCCACGACGCTAAGCAACGTGAGAAAAGGAAAATATAAGTGAGTGCTAACACGATAAAAGCTTAAATAATTTCATAATTAGAGAACCCACTTCTACAAGGAAAATTACAATACTTCCAATTATAAAAAAGTTATTCATACACTAATTTAAGAGAGTTTTTTACGTCTATTCTTCATAATCTTGGAAGCGCTTCTTAAGGATTTTGGTTTTCTCAAGGCAAATTATTAAAGGGGAAAAGATTGAAGATTTGAGAGAAGAAAAAGGAGATTGTTTCTAAATATCAAATCATAAAGTTTTATTATTTTCTTTTTTTCCCTCGGGTTTTATTGTATTATTATATGAATCTTTTAAATATTATTTGTTTAGTTTTATTTTTCTTATTTTATAGAGTAGATTAGTTAATGTTACAGTGTAAATAGATCTTAAACCAATGACTTAATATTTTATATTAGTTGAAATTTATAGTATTAGACCCAAATAAGGATAGTTAAATAAGAGGAATTCCACCCTCATATGGGAAACAATAATTAAATTTCCTCTATGTAAGTATCTTGTTGATAATTTGTTTAACTAAAATCAAATCTGTAGGATATTATTTGCTTATTAAAAAAATTTTAACGTTAGAGTAAATTCATATTTTATTTTATATTTAATTTTAGATTAGAATTTAGTTAAATAAAAGTCTTAAAATTCATTTACTCTTCCTCTAGATAATTAAGTTTCAAGATTTTAATTGAGCGAATAACTAATCTGATACTCTATTTATCATTATATTACTTGATCACGACCGGTACACTTTTTAATTATACTAAATTAGTATCACATACTATGTCTCCTAGGGATGGGTTCACATACTATGTCTCCTGGGGATGGGTTCAGATATTCAATATCCATGAATCTGATCCAAATAAGACCCGTTTATACTACGTCTCTTCGAGGTCAGACTTTTCGAATATATAATGAATCAACAATTATTAGAATCGAATATAGATTTGGAATGATCCAACCTGAATCCGATACATATAAATTTGAATGGGCCATTCAACAAAAATTGGACAAGAATAAATTTGACAAAATCGGTTTAAATCGGTTAATTGGTAGCAACTCTATGATAATGGCCAACTTCAATTTACCAAAAATATTCTCAAGCCAATCCTATCCAAAGTCCATTGAACTTTCATATAATCAAAGAAAAGATAAACAAATCAACAAGTTCATATTTTATAAAAACATTAAAAAAATTATCCAAAATGCAGTTTTACTAGTGTAAGAAATTGAAAATACTAAAAGCCAGCAACCAATTCAATGCAGTTAAACAAGCAAAACTTTATTTATACCGCAATTAACGAGAAAAACAAAGATAATAATCACATATCTATATACAGCGGCCATGATTGGGACGACGCTGGACTTGGAACATGACAACTAGAACAGAAGAATATGCTTATATGCGCTATGCACATTTATTCATTAACTTAAAAAGATGATCTAGCGAAACTTATTGATTGAAGATTCATAAACAACAATCTCTCACGGCATCAATGTATCCATACACCACTGATTTTAATATGGCTATACAACAACTAAGTACCACAGGAAGAATGTGCTAATATTCGCCACATTTAATTGATTATAAAAAGATGATTTGTCTAAACTTGTTAATTGAGGATTTATAAATAGCAGTTCCTCGTATCATCAATATACCCAGAACACAGAATTTAAGCAGTCTTAACATCTTTTTTTTCTTTTTTTCTTTTTAAAAAAGTAAATCTAGGAGGGGAAGGGTCACAACAGCCGAACCTCAAAGTGCATGAACGCCAGCACTTGGAGAATAACAGTGATTGGAGGGGAAGAAGGGTGTTGGTCTGAAGGGTTAGTGCCGAAGAATGGCAGTGGTCAAGGCACATGGACACGGTGATATATATATATCATGGGAAGAGTGGTGAAGCACGGAAGCTCTAGCCAGCGACTAGGAGAGAAAGGATGGCCAGCGGTCAAAGGACTTTGGCAGTGGTTGTTGGCGTCGGAGGGTATAGCCACATGTTAGGAGGAACATAGGCGAAGATAGAGGAAGGTAGGTGTCATGGGGCTAACTTAGGGTACAATTTTTCGTCCCTAAACTACGTTCGTGAGGCGTATTTTCCTCCTGGAAACATTCAGCCTTCTACAAGTAACGCAGCAATCTCACGATATACCACGATATATTTGGTTACCGGCTATAAATAATTTCCTATACTAATCACAACACTAAGATATCAAAACTTCCGATTGCAAACACGCAATCACGCCAAGGCAATATAATCCAACGCTCAATCGAATCCCCACTCAGTTCTACAAGACCTTGGAATCCAACCAAATCTTGTACTTGGCACCAACCAAACAATGACGTTGACACTATAAGAATCACGGGGCCCTCCCAACCTTAATTTCACTCAAAGAACAAAGGATTACAAGCAATCAATCTACCCTGACTACTTGATAGTCGTGGACATACAAACCCCACAACTTTCCCTTCCTTCTTGATCGAAAGGCTATGAGAACAATAAGCAAATCCAACTCACAATAAGTCCTCACAATCACAACCCCAAGTCGTCCCCTGGATCAACTTGTTTACATGCAATTCCCTTAGCCAGAAAAGCAAGCAGGTTGTGGAACATAAAAAGTGTACCTCGATCCCGGTAGACAACTCCCTGATGAAATTTTTGTCCGTCAACAAGAAGAACTAGTCATAGCAACTTCACGCGTCTCATTCTCTTGATCTCGGCCCCCTCTTCTCCACTAAGAGAGCCACACACTTTTTGTTGTTCTTTTCCATAAGGGTTCGTCACCCTTATATAGACTAGCTCATGTTTATCCAATCTCCTAAGAATCCATGCATATCTCCAATGTCAACATCCTTATCTCCAAGGAGATCATGCTTATCTCTTAGAGTTTGTTGCAACCAACTCCTTGATCATTGGTTAAGGATAGATTATGATCTACATTGAAATATTTTTTTCCTTATTGGCAAATCCAATCAAACCCCTCCTTCGGAACATGTTGGTCTCGCTGCCTCACCTCTTGGCTCGACCCCAACCAACTCTCAACCACCAATTCACTCCCCTCGGCGTCAGCACCCAAATACCAGAATTCCCCTCTACTGCTAGGAATTCGTTGAACCACTTGGCAACCTCAGCCAAATACCGGAATACCAGCATTCTGCTCGGTCATGTCCTCACTCCCATGCCTGCGCCCGCTATTCGCTACTCGCTCGTCTCGGCACGCTTGGTATTGGATATCGGTACGCTCGGTCATGGCTAACCTTGCTCTACCAACATGCATTGCTCGTAGTTGCTCAATCATGCCTAGTAGTTATCTACCGACAATCTCAATCCTGCTCACTACTTGGAACTGTCACACCATCTTGAGGTTTCTTTGATGCCTATGTAGCGACATGCTCAGTAGCATGTACCGATCACCCCTTTGCCGCTACGCTTGCTATCAAGTTCCGGTGCTTGCTCATTCCAGCCCTTGGACCTTGCTTGCACACCTCAGTCACCTGACATGCCCTATGCACCATAGTTTGATTATGCCTGCAACTATAACAGGAATTAGCCTTGTTAAGTTGTTTCCACCCCTCGAATAGCACCCACTACCTGCCATAGACACAAGATCCCTGGGAACAACCGCCAAACCATAATACCTGGCACGTCCATCGGACTAGACCTGTAACAGTCCTCCCCTACCAATGAGACCCGATGTCCTAATCGGAGGGTTAAGTCCTTCCCAGTACTTCTTGATCTTTGTTCTCAAATTGCCATAAGTCCCTTTCCTTTTCCCGGCTACCTTCACTTCTATGTTCCCCCTTCCACTTAATTAAATACTTTGTCTGCTCATTTGAAGCACCTTGGCCAACCTACCTATGCTCCAAAATCCTCCCTACCTTTTTCTCAAACTGTTTCCAGACAGTAGGGTGAGCTCTCTTCGGACGAGCTCTCCTTGAATTGACTAAATCCTCATTAAAAGGTTTGAAAAAGTAACATGGAAAGATGGGTGAAGCTTGTACCTCTTGCGAAGCTTTAACCGGTATGCAACACTCCTTCTCCACCTCAAAAGGACCATTGTACCTCTGCACCAATGATCGATACACCTCGGTACTTTAGATTTTCTTCCAAATCTATGGCGTGAGCTTCAGCATAACTTTGTCCTCCTGAATGACAATGCCCTCTTCCTCGAGTCGACATACCTCTTCACTCGGCTCGTTACCTTGGCTATTTAATCCACTACATCCTTGTATAGCTCTTGTCTATCCCTAGCAAACCTGTGCACAGCAAGACACTTTACTCCACCCCCTTAAAGAGCAACCTCCAATGGTGTAAGAGGCTGGTAGCCCATAGCAACTTCGAAAAGACTAAGCCCTGTAGCTGAAGATCGGTGTAGGTTATAACAAAACTGCGCCGGATCAAGAAGATCCAACATGTTCTTGTGACTAGCTATCACAAAATGCTTCAAGTAATCCTCGAGTGAGGCATTTATCCTCTCTATCTACCTATCAAACTAAGGATGGTTAGCTATAAAAAGGTTTAGTTTACTCCCTAGCAAACCAAACAAGCACGTCCAAAATCTTCTCGTGAATCTTGCATCTCGATCACTCACAATGTCTGCCAGTACGCTAAAGTACTTCACAACATTCCTGAAGAACAATTCAGCAATAATCTCGAATGAGCATGCATGCGGTGTTGCTGCAACTATTGCGTACTTAGAGAACTGGTCCACAACAACTAACACAGATGACATTCCCATGGCCTTAGGGAACCCGGACACGAAGTTCATTGAGACCGAGCTCCACGGGTGTAGGTAGTGGCTGCAATAAGCCTGCCTCTAACCTTCTCTCTACTTTATCCTATTGACACACCAAACAGGATCATACAAAAGCTTCAATATCAACCTCCATTCTCGGCCAATAATACAACCTAAACATTAGGGCATACATCCAGCCCCTACCTAGATGTCCAGCCCACTAGGGATCGTGGGACTTCTCTTGAGCTTCTGTCTTAGTCTGCCAATAGGGATTTACAGGCGTCCCCCATAACATATACTAACCCATCATCTAACCAATATTTGTAAATCAAGCCCCTGCTAATTCTGTCAACCAGTTTCTTGTATTCCAGATCTGACTTAGCCAACTCTTGGACCTACCCCAATAGCTCAGTTTCTATCCCTAACATAGCAGTAATCACCTCCATGTTCTTTGACTAAGTGCATCTACCACTTGGTTGGATTTTCCCAATTGGTGTAGCCACTCAAAATTATACTATGTTAGAAACTCCTGCCACTTTGCCTATGTCAGAGATAACTTCTTATGGGTCTCGAAGAAAGTGTTAGCTACATTGTCAGTGATGACAATGAACTTAGATCCCAATAAGTAAACCCGCCATACTCTTAGACAATGCACCACTGCCAACATCTCCTTCTCATGTGCTGAATACCTTGTCTCAACCTCCTTTAGCTTCCAGCTATCGAAAGCTATGGAATGCCCTCCCTACTACAGTATACCACCCACAGCTTTATCTAATGTGTCCATCGCCACTTTAAATGGTTGTTCAAAATCCGGCAATTTCAAAATTGGCTCTAATGATATAGCAGCTTTCAACTTCTCAAAAGCAAATTGGCAGGACTCGGACCATGCCCGTGACTTATTCTTCCTCAATAAGTCAGTCAAAGATGAGACTACATGGTTGTACCCATGTATGAACTTCCAGTAGTAATTGGCTAAACCTAAGAAGCTCCCCAACTCTGCCACCTTTGTCGGTTCTAGCCACTCAACAATGGCCTTCACTTTGGATTCCTCCATTCACACATTTCCCTAGCCAATTCTGTGCCCTAGGATGCTGATCTCCCTTAGGCCAAATTCACACTTCTCTTTCTTCACAAAGAGTTTGTGCTTCCTTAGCCGATTCAAACCTTGCCTTAGGTGAACCTTGTGATCCTCCGTAGACTCACTATAAACAACTATGTCATCCAGATATACTATCACAAACCTATCAAAAAGTCATGAAAAACATCATTCATCAAGTTGTAGAAAGTAGCAGTGCATTGGCTAAACCAAACGGCATCACAAGGAACTCATATGACCCAAACCTTGTGACCATAGTTATTTTTGCACATCCTCTGGCGCAACCAGACTTGCCAATACCCCGATCTCAAGTTCAGCTTAATGGACATCCTCATCTCGACTAAGTCTATCAAATAAATCACCAATCAAAGGAACTGGGTATTTATTTTTAATGGTTACCTTGTTCAATCCCCTATATCGACACATGGTCTGAATGACCCATCTGTCTTCTCTTAGAATAGAACAGGAGCTCCATATGGTGCAGTCAACGGCTGAATTTTCCTCGAATCCAACAATTCCCCTAGCTGGATTTTCAATTCTGTGAGCTCTTTTGGCGACATAAGATATGGCGCCTTCGCTAGTGCCCTTGCCACGAGCACCAACTCAATATAGTGTTCGATCGATCTCCTAGGAGGTAACCCATCTAGCAACTCTGTAGGCATTGCATCGGAATAATCTTCCAGTAATCCTATCAATGAATTCGGCACCTACACTACACAGTCCAATTGGATCTCCACCATCACAGCAAGATAAGTCAAGGCCCCTTTCTTGCACCCCTTAGCAATTTGCATTACCGATAGCTGCTCTCCACTGCAGGTGTGGTCCTTAACCCTAGAAGGTCCTCCTTGGCCACAAACAAAGCTTGCACCTGCCCTGTTCATGGTCAATATATCTCCTAGCTATGGGAAAACTCCCACTCCGGTAGTCCTCATGAAAGCAATCCTGAGGATCAAATCAAAGTCATCCATCTCATTGACCATAAGATCCATTTGGCCTTCATACTCCCCCAAGCAAACTCTGACATTCCTAGAAATCCCTTCCACCTATCTTGCCTGCAAGTTGACCGCCTTGATCCTGCTGGTGTTGATCTCAATCTTCAGCCCTAACTCTGTAGCAATCCCCTTGGAAATGAAACTGTGTCTAGCACCAATATCTATTAAGGTTGTGACCTTCCTCCCATTCACTACAATTGGAAGGAACATCAAACTAACTTCCCCTAAAGTTGTACATCCAGCTTCATTGCCCCAAGTATCTGAGGGGTAGATGCTTGAGCATGAGGCCCCTTCTCCTTGTCTTCTCTTGCAATGGCCACCATGTGACTAATCTTTCCCTTCACCAGACACTCTCTAGCCCGATGTGGACCATATAGAAAAAGCACCTAGATTTCCTCACATCGGTCACCGGTCCTTGTCACCCACTCTAAAGTCCTTCCTCTTCTTCTTTGGCCCCTTGGACGACTGCTGATTGCCATCCCTTTGGCTGTCCTTGCCTCCCTTGGACTTCCTACTCGGGTTTTCATCTTTCCCACCTATAGTAGGCTTGAAGTCCATTAAGGCATCAGCTGCCACCAAAGCTGCAGGTAAATCTTGCACCTTCTGCCTTTTCAGTTCTATTTGTGCTGATGACAGCAAACTAATGATTAAGTTGAATAACTTATCATCCTTGGACATGTTCTTGATGTCCAACAGACAAAAACTGAACTCCTTCATGTACTCTCTCATCATTCTACTTTGTCTCAACTTCTTCTGTCGATCCCTTGCCACCCCTGAAGTGTTGGTTGGCAAGATCTGATCCCGAAGCTCCCTCTTCAGGGACTTCCAAGTCTCTATTCTAGGGCGACCAGCACGAACATCCTCTTTGGTGCAAGTTTTGTACCATAACTTGGAATCCCCCATCATAAATATACTGGCCATAGAAACTTGCTTCCCTTCAGGTATCTTCGCAGTAGTGAAATACTCTTGTATATCCCAGATAAAATTCTCTAGGTCTTTGACTGACCTATTCCCCTCGAACTTCCTTGGCTTTGGCACCTGGAGCCTTCCTGAGATGTCCTCTACTGCATGGTCAACAACTCCTTGTTGAGGCTGCATTACGAACACTTGCTTTAGCAATACAACATCCTCATGTCAAGCCTAGAACGCAGCCCAGAGATCTCCCATCATCCTCGTCGTAAGTTCCATTGCACCATTGGACTCCAGTTGTGCACCAACTCGAGAATTCAAGTTTAACAACCCTTCTGTTAAAGACTGAAGTCAATTGAAGATGGTATGACCATCTCCACTGTCGATAGGCCCTCCTACCAATACTTCCAGTCAGCTACTCTCTCCCTAAGAGCCTCAGTAGATTGTGTGTCCATATCTAGATTGGTTTATTGGTAGATTGTGGAGGTTTCTCCTGGAAACAGTGCTTGTGCTGTACTGGAACCTTGCTTCCTTGCTCTGATACCTATTGCCAAGGGCTAACTTAGGGTACAATTTTTCATCCCCAAACCACCTCCGTGCAGCGTATTTCCCTCCTAGAAAAACTCAGCCTTCCACATGTTACGGAGCAATCTCACGATATACCGTGATACACAAAAGCAACAACATCACACACACTAGTGCACACAGAAGCAATATCACACCCAACTGCTCTTGCACCCGATATCTGGTTACTGGCTACCAATAATTTCCTACACCAATCACAACACCAAGATATCAACACGCCTCGATTGCAAACACCCAATCACGCCAAGGCAATATAGTCCAATGCTCAACCAAATCCCCACTCGGTTCTACAAGACCTTGGAATCCAACCAAATCTTGTACTTGATACCAACTAAACAACGACGTTGACACTATAAGAATTACAGGGCCCTCCCCAACCTTAATTTCACTCAATGAAACAAAGGATTACAAGCAATCAATCTACCCTGACTACTTGATAGTCGTGGACATCCAAACCCCATGACTTCGCCTTCCTTCTCGATCGAAAGGCTATGAGAACAATGAGCAAATCTCACTCACAATAAGTCCTCACAATCACAACCCCAAGTCATCCCCCTGGATCAACTTGTTTACATGCACTTCCCTCAACCAGAAAAGCAAACAGGTTGCGGAACATAACAGGTATACCTCAATCTTGGCAAACAACTTCCCAATGGAGTTCCAGTCCGTCAACAAGAAAAACTGGCCATGGCAACTTCACGCATCTCCTTCTCTCGATCTCAGCCTTCTTTTCTCCATTAAAATAGCCACACACTTTTCGTTGTTCTTTTCCATAAGGGTTCCTCCCCCTTATATAGAGTAGCTCATGTTTATCCAATCTCCTAAGAATTCATGGATATCTCCAATGTCGGCATCCTTATCTCCAAGGAGATCATGCTTATCTCTTAGAGTTTGTTGCAACCAACTCCCGATCATTGGTTAAGGATTGATTACGGTCTCCATCAAAATCTTTTTCATCCTTATCGGCAAATCCAATCAAACCTCTCCTTCGGTGCGTGCTGGTCACGCTGCCTCATCTCTTGGCTCAACCCCAACCAACTCTTGGTCACCAATTCACTCCTCTCGGCATTTCCAGTAGACGCTGCACCCAAATATCGGAATTCCCCTCCACCGCTAGGAATTCGTTGCACCACTGGACAACCTCAACCAAATACCAAATACCGGCATTCTGCTCAATCATGTCCCCACTCCTGTGCCTACGTCTGCTACTTGCTGCTTGCTCGTCTCGGCATGCTTGGTATTGGATATCAGTACAGTCGGTCACACCCAACCTCGCTCCGCCGATATGTGCTGCTCGTAGCTGCTCGATCATGCCCGGTAATCATCTCCCGACAATCTTGATCCTGCTCACTACTTGGAACTTGTCACGCCATCTTGAAGTTTCTTTGATGCCGATGTAGCGACACGCTCGGTAGCAGGTACCGATCACCCCTTAGCCGCTACGCTCACTATCAGGTACCGATGCTTGCTTGTTCCAGCCCTTGGACCGTGCTTGCACACCTCAATCACCCGACATGCCCATGCACCATAGTTTGATTATGCCTACAACTATAACACGAATTAGCATTAGTAAGTTGTTTCCACCACTCGGATAGCACCCCACTACCTGTCATGGACACAAGATCAATAGGAACAACCGTCAAACCTTAGCACCCAGCATGTCCATTGGACCTCGCTTACAACCTCCCCCTTTGTCAACTCAGTGAATGAATTGACTCACATCCACATGAATGGTCCATTTTGTTAGAAACGACTCACTCTTCTTTGACTATGTTTTGCACCTATCGCCGGCAAGTCCCATTTTGCAACTATAATTTAGCACACTCATCCAAGTACATAGTGTTTGGCACAATTTTGGCTTTTTGAACATTTTAATTTGTATTCAAATTTTAAATCTAAAATTTTCACAAATCAAGTTTTTTATAAAAAATTCTGGTAATTTATCTTGTATTTAATTAAATATTAATGATAAAATATATTTTCAATATTAAATAAATTATTTTATTTATAGTTTTAAAATTTGGTAAACCCAATTCAATATAATTGAATAAAATATATATTGTACCAAATAATAACCAATACCATACTTATAACTATAGGCCAAATTGTTTCACTATAGTAGAATATGGGCATCATGTAACTCAATTTGTGTTTTGAACCACAAAAAGGAGGAATCTATTGCCTTAGTAGATTATCCTGGTTATTTTTATTTTTTTATATTTTAAAATAACTAAAGCATGATAAATATAGAGAATAAAGAATATGAGTTTCTTTAAGATATTTAGTCGGTGAGCTTTATTCTTAGCTGAGTGAGTAAGTCGAATTCCGAGTCAATTTACAATTGAGTGGAATGAAACCGGTAAAAAGATAACTAATATTAGACTCAAAAGGGGAACAATTCACATAGAGCATTGGGTCCATCAAATTTGGAATATTTTGTATTTGAATTTTGTAATTGAAATCAAATTGAGTTATACCTTATATTTTGGTTTGATTGGGTTGGCCGCAAAATAATTAAATTATGCCCTAAGTCAAAAAAATAGATTTGCTTAATTATTTAATCAAAATTATATTATTATTTTAACGAATATTATCATTTAATAAATAATTCTAAATGTATATATTATATTAAATAAATAAAAATTATCACAAAAAATAAAATTTTGATAATTAATATAAAATATAGATTTTAAAATAATTTTAAAAAATTCGGTTATTTTGGTTAAGTTGGTTCAGTTCGAATGAAAGTAATTAATATATATGACAATGAAAATTTGTCCACGTGCTTGGCTAAACCAAACTAGTTTATAACGAGCTGAATTCGCAATTTGATTTAATTTTTAGTGTTCACTGTGTTCCCCCCAACCAAGACACAAACAAATAAACACTCTTATAACGGCGACTGAGACGATTTTGTAATGGAGTTGCATCAACTTGAGAGTTAAGTCGACCATCTATGAAAGCCAAACAGCCAGTGTCGGACGCAGCTTCTTTCACGAACCACTTGCAGCGCAAGAAATAAATGAGCTGCTTGAAATCCCGCCAGCTGCCATCGCCGCCCACCACCGCCGCCACCTCCGCCGCCGCTTCCCCTTCCATCAACGGCGGTGCACCCTCGGCGACGGCGTCCTCTGCCGGACTCTCCTCCCCTATCACCCTCAACCTTACCCAGGCCTACGCCAATGCCGTTCACACCGCCTCCTACAACGAGATCCGCGACAAGATCCAAACTCACCATGTCCACTCCGGCGACGGCGACGGCGGCCATGTCCTCGCAGACCTACTCCACCCAGGCCGCGACGCCGTCGACGATGCCCTCCGACGCGTCGGCGCCGCCCGACGCCTCGCCGGGCTGGTCTCCGCCTACTTCGACAACAGCGAGCAGACCTCCCGCCTCTGCCTCGACCTCCACGCCTGCATCACCAGGGCGCGCGCCATCTACTGCCCCATCGGCGACCTCGCCGACCTCTTCCCGAACGACTCCCCCGCCGTCTCCCCCAGCTCGACTGGGCATTCCAACTCCTGACCGACTTCGAAAGCTTCGACAACCCGTTCCCTGCCCCCGGCACCGCCGGCGCCGACTTTGGCGACGCCCGCCGCTGCTTCTTGGAGCTCAAGCTGCAGCTCGACTGCCGGCTGCGTACTGCACGGCGATCGGTCTGGTTGCTAAAACAGTCCGCAAAGTGTTCGACGATTTGCCTCATTGGAACCGTACTCGGCGTGGTGGCCTCGGGAGTGGTTATCGCGTTGCATGCATTGCCGGCCATTGCCGCAGCTGTGGCGGCGGTGCCGGTCTTGAGAGTGCCCAACAGCTTCAACCGGCGGCGGCTGGACGAGCACATTGCGCAGCTGGACGCGGCGGCGAAGGGGACGTACGTGCTGAACAATGACCTGGACACGATCGGGCGGCTGGTGGCGCGGCTGCACGAGGCGGTGGAGGGCGACAAACGGCTGGTGAGGCTGGGGCTGGCGAGGGGGAAGGAGAGGTACCCCATACAAGGGGTTGTGGAGCAGCTCAGGAAGAACATGCACAGCTTTGTGGACCAGGTTAAGGACTTAGAGGAGCACATCTTTCTTTGCTTTGCTACCGTTAATAGAGCTAGGTTGCTCCTTCTTCAAGAGATCAACAACCTTGATCAATCACAACCGCACTATTGTTAGAACAAAACATACACATCCTAACTGAGCAAAGTTTTGTGTGTAATGAAATAACCATAATATTTCTTGGATTGACTTTCTAGGTATTTAAATTTAAGAATGATGGTAAGAAATATGTATACCCATTTATTTTATGGTGGATTATTTCAAAATACTTTGGACCCTATTATGATGGTTTATTGTTTTTTTTAAGAAAGAGCTATTGTTGATCAAGAAATATGTCTTAATTGAGGAGAATGCTATCTTCTTCTCATCCTCCTCTTTTACTTTTTTTCTTTTTGTGTCAAAAAAACCCTCTCGTCCTCCTCTTTGATTAAAAATGAGTTTGTGCAGTGTGGGGGATGGAACATTACGACATTTCTTCCCTGATTAAGAAGAAGATTGCATCTGAATGGTCAGTAACAATACATATGTGTCCTAAGATGTTTTATTTTCAATTCCCTTTTGTATGATTGATGATTTCATAATTTTATTTATGCATAAACTTTTGTTTTTTTTTTTGAATCGTTCATTTATTTATTCTTTCCTGGATCCACTCATGTTTTCTTTTAGAAAGCAACATAAACGCGTGCAGAAAATGAGCCTATGGGCATCATTCTAAAACCACCAGTGACTTTTAATGGCATAAGAACCCAAATTTATATTAGTTAACACCACGAGTGCAAGATGCATTAGACTTCGTACGTGGATCTTATATCTGCACTACATGAACTTCCCATTTTGGATGTTTAACAAGTGGTGCAAATTACGTCCACACTACAATAGATGTGGGCATTAAAGAGATGCGATAAAGAGGGAGTTCCATGGTGGATTGGCTTTGATACATATGAAAATGGGTCCACTTGGCCTCAAAACGCATGAAATTACACAAGAAATGCAAGACAAGAAATACATGATCTAAGAAGTCAAAACAAGACGTTGTTACATGACTAACTTCAAACATAATTTAAATTATAGATTTGCCCTTATTCACTAATAACCCTCCTCAAGGTAATCTTTGGGAAAATGCCCAGCTTGAATAAATTAGCTTGAAACTTTTGGGAGAGAGGGCCTTGGTGAATAAGTCAACAAGTGGATCTGAGGAAGGGATATGTCTCATTTCCAATTTCTGCAGAGCAACTTGCTCCCTTATATAATGATAATCAATTCCGATATACTTTGTTCGAGCATGAGACATGGACTTCACAGTTAGATGTAGAGCACTTAAATTGTCCCACTTTTAAAATTGGAACCTTGGTCACAGGTTCACATGAAGATCATTGAGGGTGTATGCCAACCATGCGATTTCACCAGTAGTTGAGCCATGGCTCGACATTCTGCCTTAGGACTGGATTTGGCTACTGTCATTTGTTTCTTAGCAGACCAAGAGATACAATTTGTACCTAAGAAAGTGCAGTAGCCAGTGGTTGATCATTTGTCAGAGAGTACCCTGCCCAATCTAAATCTGAATTGGCGGATACTTGAAGATCAATATCAGCAAATAGGAATTGTCCAAAATCAATGGTTCCTTTGATATATCTGAGAATCCTTTGCAGTTGGGCAAAATGAAAATCGGTAGGTTGTGACATATGTTGGCAAGCCTAATTAATAGCATACAAGATGTCAGGTCTAGTAAATGTGAGATACTGAAGTGATCCAACCAATCCCCTATATAATGTATGATCCTTGAAGAGAGGTGATGCATCGGGAATTTGCATCTTATGGGCCCTTAGAGTATTAGCAGTTTTGCGTCCAAGAGATTTGGTTTTGACAAAATAATGGTAGCATACCTTTGTTGGGACAGGAAAAGACCATCGGCTGTGGTCTGAATTTGAACTCCCAAGAAATAGTGAACCTACCCTAAATCCTTCATAACAAACTCTGGTTTGAGCTGTTGCAGGAAAGTGATCAGAAGGGAAGATGAGTTCCCTGTGATGAGTCTATCATCATCTACATAAAGTAGAAGAATGATAATGTCAGATTCCATTTTAAGAACAAAGAGAGACAATTCTACATTACTAGAGTGAAAGCCAAAGGTGAACAAGAAGGCACTAAATTAATCAAACTATGTGTGGTGCTTGTTTTGAACCTGAGAGAGCCTTATTTAGCTGACATACATGAGATCGAAGGCAACGTTCTTAAAACATGGAGGTTGTGATATGTAAACAGTCTCTTGTAGTTAGCTATTCAGGAAAGCATTCTTCACATCTATTTGGTGGATATGCCATTTGTGAACTGCTGTCATATAAAGCACAACTCTCACAGTAGCTTGCTCAACCACACGTGAAAATATCTCCGAGAAATCAATACCCTTCTGCTAATTATAACCCTTTAGCCACCAATCTTGCTTTTAATTTTTCTTCGTTATTATTTGCTCTATATTTCACTTTGAAAACCCATATTATACCAATTATATTCATGTTAGAAGTGCGTGGCAACAAGTGTTAGTGTGATTCTCTTCCAATGTTGTTAACTCCTCTTGCATAACTTGAAGCCAACCTTGATGAGTAAGGGTTTCTTTAACATTTATCAGCTTAGAAATGTTATCAACAACACCTATTAGAGCATATCTTGGATTACGTTTTACTATGCCGACCTTAGATCTCGTAGTCATTGGATGAGAAGGCACTACGGAGTTTGTGATCTTTGAGGTCACTGATCGCTGTGAGTAGAATTGATAGGAGAGTCTACATGTAAAACTTCTTTAATTGCAATATTCCTCGCGTTTAGGACATGAGAAGAAGGGTTAGAATTACTGACAGTTGGAATCACAACTTCACCGGCAGGAGAATCCCTAGCCAATGGTAAAAGTTCCAGTAAGTAGTAAACGATAGCTTTGCTCATGAGTGCTTGTGCTTGGGTAACCTGTCAGATGTTTCAAACGATAGCTTTGCTCATGAGTTCTCACGGAGGAATAGTTATGTTGTTAACAAAATAGAGAAAAGTAAGGGGACATTTGATTTGATAAAACATTAGAAGGTCTCTCTACAACCTGTGACTCGAGCTAGCATGTTATACTCGTTAACTGATTGGTTCAGCCGTTGGTCTAAGTCACGGGCTACACTTTGGGCTGTTACAAATGGTATTAAAGCATTCTATTTCCGTATTAGATTGTGGGCTGGACTAGAAATATTGGCTAGGCTGTCAGTTACGAGCCAAAGAAGGACGTGTGCTGAGGGTAGGAACGAACCAGGTGTATGAGTTTTGAGGACGAAATTTCCTAAGGTAGGTAGATTGTGAAATCCCTCAACTTAGTCCTACATCTAATACCTACTGTGATAAAATTTTGTTTATAAGTGTGAATGAATTATAGATCTTTAACTTGATTAACCACTTTTAAAAAAATGACTTAACCCATTACGTTGCACTTTGGGCTCGGTTGTTATAATAAAAATTAAAATTAGGTCGTTCACCATGTTAGGATGTGTTAGATAGGATTTCGGTGGGTTAGTAGGTTTAGAACATGTTATTTTATTTTATAGTATTTTATCATATTTAATTTTTTTAAAAAAATTTATTTATTATTATTGACTTAGTTAGGAGTGAGCCAAGTTTTATTTACGAAATTGACCCCAACTTACTTTCTTCTTCCCTAATCGTCTTCTCCTCCAAATGCCGCCGACCCCTTCCTTCCCAACCAACCCCGGTGACCTCCCCTCGCTGTCGCCACCATTTTCCCCAGATCCTTTCCTCCCTTCTCTCCCTCCCCTTCTCCCCATTTCCTATCACAACCACCCACCGCCGCCACCGCCTTGCATGTGCTGCCGCTAGCCACCAACTCTGGCAACGACCTCCGGTGACCCTCCCTAGCCCTTCACTCATACTTCCCGACCCTTCCCCAGCCTAGATAACCACATGCATAACGACCCATGTGAAAAACGAGGTCGCCGCTTGCATATACTATTGCGAGCAAGTACCGCCCCAGCCAGCTAGTTGTACACCGCCTCTAGCCACACCACTGTCTACCGCCCTAGCCAATCTCAACCTTCCCTAGCCCTTCTCTCCTCTCCCTAGCTGACACCACCTCTTAGCTGCCCTCACCTTAGCTGGCCACAACCATTACTGCTTCCGGCCAATGGCTCTTCGGCCACCTCGAGCCACCCTCCCCCTTTCCGATTTGCTCGTGGGACAGCAACCACAACCGCCGTCTCCCTCCTCACGGCACTGGCAACCGCGGTCATCGCCGTCGTGGCCAGGTAATTGTTGAGTTATGTATATGATTTAATTTTTATTTCATTTTATATGATTGATCATCATTAGCATGTGCATCATTGTGGTTATATTCATAACTTTCATTTTAGGATCTTGAGATTTATTACTTGTGAATGCTTATGTTGTTGAAATTATGTAAAATATTTGATTAGTTAATTAAAAATATGTGATTATCGATATTTAATGTTAGATAATTAGACTCGTAAATTATACATCTAGTTCTAATAATTTATTTATCATAATTGAGTATTAGTTTGATTATCAAAATTATGATCTTTATTTAGTTAATTGATATATTTAATTACATATTAACAAATTTGTGATGATGACATGACCACCTAGGAATATAGATTCATATGACATGATTATTAGGATTTGTTTGGATTGATCAGGATACACATGATTGTCCTAGTGTTGTTTGATTTAACCATCATGTCATTCATGCATTATGTGGGTGTACATAGGCTTTAGAATTTAGTCCTATTTGTGTAGGTTTGGTGTAGGAGCTCTCCAATAGGCATTTGGAGTTTCTACCAGGTTCGTTTAGAACTCGTACTATTATTTGTCGATCTCTTCTATTGTTGCTTTGGATTGTATATTACAGGACATGTTAAGTGGTTGTTTTATCGAACCCACTTAACATGAGCCATTTTAACGAACTGGTTTCTAGGATTAATAACCCTTGAGGAAGAAATCACTCGAGTTTCATTTCGAAAACAAAATCCATTACAATTGCCTTTGGGCCTAAAATTTTAAATACCTTCCCAAGCCTATATGTGATTTTATCGAGTTTTCAGTGAGACGAGAGATGGTGAAATTGACTCATACATACCTTGAACAGTTGCACGTGTCAGTCATGGCTGGCTCTCGATTTATGAGAGGGTTGTTCTATTCCTGAAGGATCCTGACAACCCGCGTTTTGAGTTCCTCACACTTGGAGAAATGTGGGGTTTACGGGTACTATTTGGTACAACACATATCTGGACATGTGGTTTAAAGAGTATTAAAGGTGACTGCCTAATAGTACTCGGGACCATGACAAATATGGAGGATCAAAGAGGGTCTAGGATATATTGGTAGTCTTGAGCGAACAAAAATATGAGAAAATGCTAAAAGAGACATTAGATGAGTTAGTTCGGGATGCCATCCAAACTATAGCTGGATGGCTCCTCAGTAGTTACCATTATGAGAGTTTTGGTGAAGTATATGCATGTTTACTTTTCATAAGAGTTAGCTCCCGTTGACAATTTGATATTAGTTATTTTCTAGACCAGTGGCAATCGTTGCTGACAATTTTATATTATATATGTAGGTGAGCATCAGACAGAACAGGATATGCCAGACTTGATTAATGAGAAGTGATATCCTTGCACACACACATGCCTAACGATAGGATGCTTTATTGTGAGGCTGGTGAATGTGTAAAACTTTTGATGAAATATTTTGGTGATGTTTAATGCATGGTTTACTTGTTTTGTGAATGAAGTTGGTAAATTTGAAGTTAGAAAATTCTCGGCTATGTAAATGTGAATAGTAGATGGGTTATGACCTAGTCAATGATCCTAATTTGAAAATATTATGATATTAACAGAATGTGATGTGGTGATATATCTTGCTATTTCTTATATATATATTGTGATATAATGATGGACATGATAGTTTCCTTGTTGCACTTTTAGGGGACACTCAGTCCATTTTTTTACAAGACTTTTATAATATTTATTCAATTGGAGTGTAATTTTTTGTCATCATATCATCCATGTAGCATCCTGCTAGGTTATTCATTTCATACATTTATCTTGGCATTTTTTTTATCTTATGATGCTTAAAGTAGATCCCTTCTACTTAAGTTCAGGTTGACTAAATTAATCGAATTGAGGATCGGTTTTGTACCCCATAACGTTTCCAGTTCAGTTAACAGCAAATCAGATTTGGTGTGTTAAAGTCTCCTATTTAGTATGTACACTAAAGTTTGAAAACTTTCGAGCCAGAATAGATTAGATACATGACTATGAAGAAGTTGAGATAATCCAATCTCCATAATTAAGCAATATATGTGCACAACTTTACCATACGTTTGTAGAGTGTTAGTGTAAAATTTGAGCTTCACCTAGGATTTTACCATGTTAACTTGAGGTTGTTCGATTCAGTTTAGTCTACTTTGAGCTGGTTTAATTTATGAATATAAATATGTTGTAAGGTCCTACAACCAAATTGGCTTTAGGATCCAATCAGCGTCTAGGAAATCATCCTTCATTAAATATCTATGATGGAAATTTTGAAATTTTGATAATAAATAGGTCTTATTACCAATCATTTTTAGATGCTGATTGGGTCTTACAGCCAACATGGCTATAAGACCTTATAATGGATTTTTACTCTTAATTTATTAATCGAATATTATCGGTGTTCGATTATTCGATTAATATTTATATTGTATTGTTTACTAGACTCTTTGATGTGTACAGCTGACTTATGCATTTGTTATCATAGATGGACGTCTGTGATTTTTTGAGAAATTTTTGTGGCACCTTATGACATGCAAATGGAATGACATCGATGAGTTACGTCATGTGATTAATTGCAGTTTATTGTAATTTATAGACAATAGAGTGTCCAAATGACTATGTTCTAGTTTTGATTTTGGAATGTCTCGTCATTTTGATTCCAATGGTATACAATATGCATATAATTCATCACATTTCGAGGTGCCACCTGTCAAGCATGCAAGAGGACAGCTTGAATGAAAAAATTACTATTTTGCCACTCCTACACCCTGACAATATTTCCCGTTCTCCCTCACTAATCAAGTACGAAGAGAACTTCCTGCCATTTGTACACCACCGATGGATCTCATCGGCCACAAAACCACCATCGATTGATGGGTGGGTATGCCGGGTATGTTTTCAGATCGAGACCATTGTTGACTGCTGCACCGATTGCCAGAAAATGAGGGCCAAAGTGGTCACCCTACTCACGGTTTCTGTTGGTGCGCCGCTGCCGACCTCCACTATTATGACCTCCTACACAAATGTCCTGGCCATCGATGTGACTGTTGTTTCACGACGGAGCTGATGCTGCAATATATAACATTGTATTTTTGTGTATTTAATGAAATTATTGCAATATATAACATGTATATCATTAATTATCTATCAGTTAATTATAATTGATAAATAATTAATATGTTGTACTTGTTATAAGATTTAGTCTATAAATAATTTAGACTGCCGTAGATTGTTTGGAGTTATTTAACATTTATTAGACTCATGTCTTTCAACTTTAGGGTTTTGACCAAATAAGTTTTTTTTTGTGACTTTAATTATTTTAAATGATTAACTATGGATGGAGTTAAGAGTTTGATAGCCATTTGGATGATTATCTAACTGCTCGATTGGGTGACTGACCGTTGACTGTTTGGCTACTGGATGAATGGTCACTCCTTGATTAACAAGTTCTTTGATTGTTTTGACTGATTGTCGACTTTGGTTTGACTAAGTTATTTGAATTGACTGAATTGGTTATTTTGACTATTTGATGTTGACTATTCGACTATGATTGATTGTTGACTGATTAATTGAATTATTTTTAATGTTTTGTTGATATCAATGTCAAGATCACTGTACATTACACAACATGCATTGCATATCATATAAACTCTGATTGAGTCTTCATATCTGACTAGGTATGTGGAGCTAGTATACCAAGTTTGTAGGAGTCATCCTTTGTTACTGTTAAATGAATTCTATATTATAGGTTCCACCAATCATGTGGGGTTATTGAATCTCACATGATTATGTTATTGAACTATTGAAGTTACGATAACTATTACTAATACCATATTGTTATAGTTATCGGTACCATTATTATGCCATTAGTGACATCGTTATTATTATCACTATCAATATTGTTACCATTGTGATTACCATTATCGCAACCGACTATGTGGTCATTACCAATACTGTTTTCGATATTGTTATTGTATCATTATCATTATTGTTAAAGTTACTGATATAGTTTTTTTGTCATTATTGCTACCATTATCATGATTGGTTACTATTATGGTTATTGTCGTTACTGATACTATTAATGTTACTGTTATTGACATTGTCATTGTTATTGCACTTTATGGACATTGATGCTATCACTATTATTGTTATTGTCACTGCTACTGTACTGATACTGATACTATTATACCTATTGAATGATTGTCTAGGTATTTACTATTACTATTTTACCCATTGACTAATGTCTACGGACCCTGATGGTTTTTCTAGGGATTACATATATGACTTTGTACTGTACTATTATAATGATATGAAATAATTGTGCTACTATATTTTTTTGTTCTGTCATGTATCAGGGAACTATTAGGTATTGTACTGGTGGAAGTGTCTCATTGTGTCTGTGGTAATATCTTTTCTTGAACTATAATTAGCTCTAGCTTGGAGTATAGTGGTTTGTATAATTTGAGCTATCTTCAGCTCATCTACTTATACATTACTTATATGAGGACTAATAACATTTGTTATTGACGTTTTCTTTTAAAACATGTAAGTTTTGTAACCTTCTAAGGGGATGGAGTAGCTGTGGGCATGCTTTGCTTCACTCGGATGTTGGTGGCTAGGGGTTCTACATGATTATGACATTTGAATTTCCGTATATTATCTTACTGCAAATATGGTCTTTGGAAGTCATGGTTTCTGACTTCAAACTAATTTTTGACACTGAAACACCACGATGATTTAAATATACTTGAGATTTTATTGTCCTTTATCGCATTTTTAGTGCTATTCTCAAATAACATTCATTGTAAATAAATTTGAAAATTTCTTCAACTAATTTATCGAGTAACACCTTTGTGATCGTTTGGGACCGGGTCGGAACGTTACAGTTAGGGCAGGAGACTTGATGAGAAATACATTTGTATACAGGAATTGTTTCATTTGGTGAGACATGAACTCTCCCCCTCTACGTGACTGAAAACATTTAATGTTCGTAAAAAATTGTCTCTAAACATAGCTATCAAAATCCACAAATGCTTTATAAAGATTAAACTTTGTACACAAAGGATACAACCAAGTGAAACCATTGCATTCATCTACAAAAAATAATAATGCTGAATTTTTTTAGTGGACAAAATAGGTGTTGGTCCCATATTTTCAAGTGAATTTTATTAGAAGTAGATGAACTTCTAGTGGAGTTATGAATAAAAGGCAATATCATAGATTCTGCCAACTGACAGCTATTGTAAACTTCAACAAAATCACATTCTTTGTCTATCTTGATAAGGCCTTGTTGTTTCAAAAACTGCAACACTTCATTGAGTAGGTGCCCTAATTTGTCCCTTACTAATCATCATCACAATATCAGTACCTTGATAAGGTTGATAATCATCAAACAATTTATGGTTGTGAGTCATATGAGAGGACATATGGTAAACCCACAACCTGAGTCAGGGTTTTATAGTTGCTAGCTAGTCAATTTGATCGTTTGTCTGAGTTGGTTCAACTTTCTGGCCATGTTTGCCTGTTATGCCCAAGTATATGATGATAGCATTAGGTACACAATAATGACCTATTTATTAGTATATACGAGAGTATGCTATGTTATTTTATTTTACTAGTGGTTCATAGAATTTGATTTAGGCCGTTGATCATATTAGAGCACGTTGGTTAGGACATTTGCTTGGGTTGGTAGCTTTTAGAGCACGTCATTCTGTAGATGTCAAGTTTATTTTATTTTCCATTTTTATTATGACTTGTGTCCATGACTTGTTTGAAACACGTTAACGACCCTTAGACCGCTTTTTAGAAGCTTATAAATATACGGGTACATCAACATATACTCATGTTAGTAAACATATATATATATATATATATATATATATATATATAAAATTCAATAAATAAACAAATAGCTAATACTCATTAATCATGAATATTAATAATATCATAATCATACAATAAAAGAATGCATAATTAATACAAATAAATAATAACATACACATAACGAACTATATATATATATATATATATATATATATATATATATATATAAACTTTAGTACACATGATAAGACTAATATTCATAATTAAATATAAAGTTAATAATAACAACTAATCATGTAAATATTCATCATATATGATAAACATATAAATAAAAATAAATAAATAATAATGAATTAATAAATAAATAAAGAAAACGAATAAAGAAAAATCATCATAACATTCAATCATGCTAAATCATGTGAATATGTATCTAAACTAATATAGAAGTTCTTGAATTACCAAAACTGGTGCAAGTACAAACTAAAACGGACCAAAAATGAGCTGAAGCATACCGAGCCAAGCTGAACTAAACCAAACTGAGCTGAACTAACTAGGTATGGGTTAACTGAAAAACTGGGGTGGGTTGACTAGGCAGCATGAACTGGACATAACACCTGGAGGACTTGGACATGGCCAGGTGGACGCGGGCACGACCATGCGGATGCGGCACGCCCAGGTGGACATGACACGAGCAGGCGAATAAACAGGCCAAACAAGGGGGTGGCGGTGCTTGTCGCTGAAGAACGTAGACGGCAGCACAACTGGGGTCATCGCCAGTCAGGATCGACAAGGGGCATCAAGGCGGAGGCTCTAGTGGTGACAATCGGCGGAGTTCGGCCATTTGTTGGCCGAAAAATAGTAAGAAAGGAGGCAGATCGCCACCGGGTACGGCAACATCAATGGCAACGATCACAGCCACAGTGGTGGTCGGTGTTGCTCCCAAACAATAGATCTCGGCGAATAGAAGCTGTGTGGATGGTCGGACTAGCCCAAGGTGGCTCGCCAGCACTAGCAAACGGTCCAATTGGTGGCGGCAGCTGAGGAGACCAGCTCCAAAAACTCTCTCACCAGAGGCTACTACGGTAGCGCCAGTGGTCATGAGTGGTACAAATTTAAGGCTGGCCACAAGGCGGTCATGGGGGTGCCGGTTCGGTGGCCAGGGGAAGGCAAAGACTTGCTGGCAATGAGCTGAAGTGGCGGCGGCGTAATGGTGGAAAATTTTAAAATCGTGGAAAGTGTATAGAAATTAATGAGTGAATATAACACTGAGAGTACATCTCAGATCTTGCCATGTGGCACAATTTGGATGTCCGACAACTCTTGGTCTAGTGGGGCCCACTTATGGGTGTATGCAATATATATATATGTGTGTGTGTGTGTGTATAAAGCTCGAGTCGAGACCATCCAAAGTCGAAGTTGACTTAAGTCCTAAAAATAACTATATAGATAAGAATCGAGGCAAGTATGATAAATGGGCCTCAGACATGGTACTTAATCTAGCTGGGCCCACAAGGGTACAATCAAGCGATCCGAAATTCCTATGTTGAATGCAAATAAAATACCTAGAAAATCCCAAATGGATACTAAGCACTACATGTATAGCCTTTTTGTATCATCAAATCAATCATGATATCAGGTCTCTCATTGCGACATTCAGATTTCAGCTTTGGCAATTATTTTGATGTATTTATTCCCTTATTTATCCATTTATATTTTGGCTCTGATTGTGTGTTGAGTGTTCTCATGCGATGTCCATGCACATAACTACTTATTAGGTTCTTGCACGAAGGGTGGACGTCGGTCAATCAGACTTCGGACAGGGCATTATCCATGCCCATCCACTTAACTTCAGTAAAAAGTCGGTTGTCCAATATCAAAATTATTTGGTAAAGTTGATCATGGTCAGGCATGGTCAAAATTTGATAAATATAGGAATTTTTTTATCACATTTATTTTATTATCTATTTCTTTTCATTATAAATATTATTTGTTCTCACAAACAACTAATATCTCATTTATATAATTTTTATCACTTTTAGTTTTATTAGTTTATCTCATATTAATTAGAAATTAAAAAAACAATATTTGAATAAAAAAATATTATATTACAATGGAAAAATTCAAAAAATAAGATTTATGTGAAATCTATGGCTAGATTGTGTGTCAAACAATCCCTCTATTAGATTTAAAAATTCATCTAGTGTTCGTCCTATTGGAGGCTTAAGTAGGAGATTATAAGGAGTAAACAAGTTGATTATTAAATGTTCATCAAAGGAGCCAACACGCAATGATTTGGAGAACTATTTGGATGAACCAACTATTCCTTTTGTAAATGGAGTAGATGAGCATTTTTTTGATATATTATCATGGGTGAGATTCAACATAGTAAAATATTACATTTTGGAAAAAAAATACTTAGATATTTTAGTCATTTGTATGTCAACCGTCGCTTCTGAATCAATATTTAATATTGGAGAACAAACAATTAGCTCAAATAAGAATAGTTTGACCCAATAAACACTTGAAGCTTTGATACGTGCCCAAAATTTGTTGAGGAGTGAATGTTAAGGTAATTCATATTTTATATCCATGCATTTTCTATTTTTGATATATTTTTTAACATATGTTCTTCCCTTGGTACTATATTTTTTACTTGTAAAGAAACAACCAAGTTCACATAAAATTTCTTTGAAACAATGAATATTGAAGAATGGGAAGATATTGATGATTGTGTTAATGGAGATAGTATTCCAACATCTTCTTGTTTATAATAAACATATGAGAATAATATATTTAGTTTCTACTCTTCTAATATTTGCAAACTATTTCTACATGTAATTACACTTGCGTATATTTTTTCATGTAGGTGAACTACATTGGATGAAGAATTAAGTACTAGAATACTTTGTCTTAGAAGTATATGTAATATTAGACTACATTTTGGTGTCAAAAATTACTTTAAAGCTTCTATTCATTGATTATCTTTTGTTTGACTTAGAAATGTATAGGAGCTAAATTTTAAAAATTTAGTAAACTATGGTACTAATTGAGAGCAATCTAACTATATAGTAAGTAGTTTGATATGATTGTTGATATGAATGTATTGTTCTAAATTCCTAAATATGAAGTTGAATTTTATCCTTTTTCTATGTAAGTCATTTTGGGACATTTTAGACATTAAATACCAATTTTATGTATAAACTCAATTAATTTCAATGTATATCATGACTTGAAATTTGCATAGAACATAATATTAGGCTCACAAATGTTGAAGGCATTGTGTTATTAATATAAAATATTGGACACTCGGTCAATTTTTGGTTAGAAAAACAAATGTTCATGTTTAGTTTGTTTTTATTCTATTGAATTTGGTTGGTCAAATTCGGTCGCACATGTTTTGGACTTCGGTCGAACTCAAAAATTCTAATGCCTGCGCCCACCCCTAGTTGTGTGCATCCATTCAAACTTTTCTTG
>JAURVB010004688.1:140000-162138 GCA_033002965.1 Piper betle
GCGGGGGTACTGACCGTTGTGTTAATTTTTGTTTATAAGCTCAGTGATTATATAATTTAGGGATTTCCATCTAAATGTAATATGGATCCCCTAAGTGGCTTAAGGATTGATGTGTAATTAGTTTAAGTTAAGATTTTGGCTTGCTTGGGCTTGGTCTTTAGGTGCTTTCTATTTTATCCTATGTAACTAACCTTCTGCACAAAGAAGTTAACTTTGAGTAATGACTAAAATCATCTGCAAAGTGTGTAAGCTTCGAAGTCCTGGAACTGATGTTGGACTATAAAAGGTAAGTGAAACATATTGGTTGCATCTATGGTTTGTGTGATAGAGTAACGTGGATAGGAAGAGAATATGATTCGAATGGTAAAGACCCGATGGTAGGGTATGTTACCCTAGTGTCCAATAATTCTCCTATGTTTTATTTAACTTCTAAGGGTATGTGAAACAGGTAACCACTACCCCTATGTTATATGTATTAAGTTCTGTATCACCATAAGAATAAGCTACCTAACTCAAAGGTTAAAATTAAGTATAAAAAGTGGATCATGCATCTGCATCCCTTCAAGCTTAACCTCTTAGCTACAATGGGGAGTTGACTTTGTGTAGCTCGAAGTGATCATTTATATTATGTAAATGTAGCATCCCATGCCTGGTTTATCCTTGAACCAAACCTAAATATTAGATTATTTAATATTGACATCTCTTAACTTAATTACTTGGAAGACCATGCCTACAAAATCTCTTAAGATCTAAACCTACTTAGCGTCTTAGATAGAAGACAACCAATACCCAAAACTGCAATAAAATATAAACATTATTCAAAATATTATAAATTATTAGAAATATAAGTTCCCAAATGATGGGGTTATTGCGTTAGTATACTAAGCCAAGAGTAAAGATGATTGATAACCAAAATAAAATATAAAAGCAGCATAGAGCAATACGACAACAACACGACAGGAATATGTGCATGTGTGAAAACTTTAGCATCCCCCTATATCCATCGATGACACTCTATGCACACCACCTACATAAATATTAAAAGAAAAAAATGCCAGTAACAAGTTAAGCAACATGTTATGAGTGCGTAAAATAAAATAATATTACATCAGTCAATAGTTCATATTAAAGGAAAACAAGAAGGGGATAGTACACTATTAGAAGAATCACACAACACCCAAAGAAAACTACACTGGTGTGCAACTTGTAGCTGATCAGGCAACTCCTTTTCTCTTATCCTCTCCAACTCCACCATGCTCCTTTCCTCTGATTTCTAAAGCAAGCCAAGCACATCGTAGTGATGACATACACCGCAAATATGGTACCGAAACCATATGCCTCTATGGGTAATAGAAGCTCATAGACGCAAGGGTAAAAATGATGCAGCAAGAAGAGAAAATAAAATATTGTGTCGATCCCATCAATA
Source organism: Piper betle (assembly GCA_033002965.1). Taxonomy (NCBI): domain Eukaryota; kingdom Viridiplantae; phylum Streptophyta; class Magnoliopsida; order Piperales; family Piperaceae; genus Piper; species Piper betle. The sequence continues at coordinate 141,427 of JAURVB010004688.1, forward strand.
ATGAAACAACTGGGTTCCTCAATAGGTCCCACCCTGGGACTCACCCATGAAGTGAGACTTACCCCTTGAAGTGGAACTTACCCAAAACAATCTCCAAAAATCTTCCCATTCACAAAATTACAAAAAAAATAATATAATAATAGTAGGCTTATTTAGGGAATAATAATATTAATAGGCCTCCATAAAGATGGCAACTTATGATGGATTTTTTGGTTTCGAAAATAATTCAAGGGATCTTATCATCGAGGATTATTATTATGATGTCAAAATAGCCCACATTAAGTGGTTTGCAATAAAAGCATCACTTAACTCATCCTACAATATAAAACAGCCCACCCTTCAATCCAAAACATACCTGGTCTCGAAGCTCTAAGCAAGTTACTGGCGAGCTTTGTTCGAATAATTTAAATAGCATGCAAGTGTACATGGTCGAAACAAGTAATATAATGATAAATTCAAGTATCGTCCCACAGGGAGATGAATTTCCTATAATTAATTAAAGAAAATAAAATTAAGAACAAAACGGAAATAATTAACTTAACGGAACGGAATAACTTAAATAAAAAGCGAAGTTAAAATTATAAAACTCGTTCTAGAGTCAAATTTCCCTTAATATGAATTTAACCTTCATCATATCTTACTCTTATCTTTTATTCCCTCGGATTGTCGATCTAGGATAATTATATGACATGGTGGCTCCCGCTCCTTCATGCTTCTATTATTTTGCCTCAATTTCTACCTCCCGGTGATAATTGATTAATCAACAAAATAACGCATTAAGAATTGCCTTACAACCGCATACGGTGTTGTGTATCTTCCGACCACAACGACAAACAAGTCAAAAGACTCGTCGTATGATGAATTATCAATGACTAATCTAATTAATTTCTCCCAAAATCTAATTAAACCTCATGATCTAAGAAGTAGGTGATCAATCTATTCTTAACATTAAGAATATGATAATTCAAGCATTCTGATTGAATAAAAGAGTAGAAGCTTGAAATAAATTCAATTAAATCATGTTAAGTTCCATTCTTCTCTAGAACGAAATAATAGACTACTCCATAATAAAAAATAGAAAACAATATAAAGAAGAAACTAACTTTTATTACGAAAGAGAAAGAAATTACAAAAACTAAAACTACTACTTCTACTACAATCTGAAGCCAAGAGATGAGATATCATCAACAACAAATGACCACCCCTTTATATAGAAGGGGAGATACAAGAATTCGAAGAGGGTGTTTTACAAATCGACGTAATCTAATTAATTATAATGTCCCTTTAAGTTTCCAACTGTTCGACTCCATTGAACACCATACATTGTAGCCATTGGGTGGCGCCAAGTGTCATGACCAATTATATCCAAAGCTTAATTTATTCATCTTTTTCTGCATTAAAACATCAAAGTTAAGCATATATAATAAAATATTAATTAACTAAAATAATAAAGTAAAATATTACTTAATTAATAATGTTTATACCTGGGAAGTATAAAATCATATTAAAAACATGGGTAAATATTATATATTTTAAACGCTTAACAAGCTTCAACCACACAACATATAAATGAACCCACGTCAACTTGCATGCTTGAGATTGCGTGACCAAACAAGATAAGATTAATTTAAATCAATTGTTATATATATTTGTAGATTACAATAGATGAATAAAAATATAACATAAATGAATGAAAATAAACATTAACAAAATAATTGTACAAGAGTTACCAAAATAGAAGATTTAACCAAATGTAGGTATACAAGATCAAGGTTTCTGATCTGGTCAAAAGTTATGTATTTTCATCAAATGACAAAAAAAGAGGATTAAATAACAATATACTCAAAAGAATAATGGCTCACCACATATTCGACGACGAAAATATGTACTTCAAAGTATAGTTGACGTACACGTACATCTATGTACATCCAACTTTGATGGCAAATTTTGACAAACGACAATATCGAAAAAACTTAACAAAAGGGGAAGGATAATAGTAAGACAATTTGTAATTTAGGGTAGAAAGATGTGTTTATAAGGACAAAGTTTTTCATAGAAAAACGAGAAGACAAGGAAATGGGAAGACAATGAATCTTAGTATAGCGAATTTAAGAGGTATAAATAAACGCATGTATAATTAATAGACACAACCCACCATGTGGTATGGCCAATTAATGTGACATAACTCATGACATCTTTATTTCTCTAATTAAATTATACTTACACAAATTTCATTATTCTTGTAATAGTACGACACTAAAGAAATCTTTAAATAAGTATGAAGTCAAATTAATCACATATAAAAAATAGAAAACTATTAAGAAGTGGTGTGATAGCACGCAAATCAACTTAAGTATTTGATAGCATCTTAACACTAATTGCATGACTAAAACACTCCCTCTAAAACGACACCTTTAATGTGTAAGTGGCCCATTTAACTACTTCTAAAACACAACGTATGTCAAACAAAACCATACCAGCAGGTACACACATAAGCTAAAGTCTTCCAAACCAAGGTACATGCAACACCAACTCTCCCTAGAACCAAGAGCCAAAAGCCAAGCCAAACCATATCGAACCGAAAGGCAAATTGAATCAAACCAAAAGCTAAACCAAACCAAACAAGAAATAAAATTCTAGGGACAAGGGAACGGATTTTACAAATCTCACCTCCTTAAAAAAATTTTGTCCTTGAAATTTTTCCAGGAACGGAGAAGAACACTCAAAACACAAATGCACCGCATGACAAGCAACAAAGAAAATACCTTAACCTATGCTAAAACCTCAAACAAGCCAAAATGACTCTTCTGCAAATCATCCTCCAACTCCTATGTGGATTTCTCAACACCTTTACGGCCCCACTGTACTGAAACCAATTACACTACCATATTGAGAAGCTTGTTTTCCTGATAGTCAAGAATATACAATGCTTGCTCCTTATATGTCAAGTTTGGCTACAACTCAGCTCCTGATAATTGATAACATGAGAATATACCTCCTTAATATGGAAATATAGAATACTCGATGGACTACTAACAAATGTGGAGGCAGAGCCAGCTCATAAGCTAACTCACCAAGCCGCTTCAAAATAGGAAATGACCCAATTTACCTTAGGCTAAGCTTTCCCTTCTTCCCAAATCTCATATTTCCTATTCATGGTGACACCTTAAGGAACACAAGGTCATTAACCTTAAATTTGAGTTCTCGATGTCCCAAATCATCAAGGAGTTCTGTTGATCTTGAGCCGCTTTCATTCTCTTCTTTATTTGAGCCACAACTTATAGAGATTGTGAATTGTATCTAGTCCAACCACCATAGGTTCAATGCCCTCAATCCAACAAGAAAGTGATTTGCAAGATCTTCCATACAATGCCTCAAACAATGACAAACCGTTGCTTGTCTAGTAACTATTGTTGCAAAAAACTCTACCAAAGGTGGTGTTCCTACCAACTACAAGCAAAATCTAACATGAACTCTCTAAGAAAATCCATTAAAGTCTAAATAGTAAGTTCAAATTGTCCATCATTTTATAAATGAAAAGCAGTACTGAAAGACAATTAAGTACCCAATGCTTCCTAAAATGCTATCCAAAATTTGGAAGTAAATCTCGATTCATGATCTGACATTATCTCCCTTGGCACTCTATGATACCTCACAATCTCTAAAATATATAACTTTGCCAATTTCTCTAATGTGATGTCCATCCTAATTTATCTGAGCGAGTTGGATAATGACTCAAAACATCAGCCACCATATTAGCCTTTACTTCCTAATAATCAATCCTAGCATCATAATCAGTCAAAAAATACAACCATCTCCTTTGAATATTGTTTAAATCTTTTTGGGTGAAGATATACTTTAAATTTTGATGGTTAGTCACTAACTTGAATGGAGTTTCATATCAAAATGTCTCAAGATTTTCAATGCATGAACCACTGCAACTAACACCAAATCATGAGTTGGATAATTCTTCTCATGCGTCTTTAACTATCTTTACGCATAGGTAATAACTTTGTCTCTCTACATGAGTATATATCCTAATTGAACTCTTGACTCATCGATATATACCATAAAATCTTCGTATCCAACCAATAATGATAACATAGGTGTTGAAGTTAATTTCTCCTTCAAAGTTTGAAAACTTTGCTGGCAATCATTAGTTTAGATAAATCTTTCTTCCTTCTAGTTAATTTGGTAAGAGAAGCTACAATCCCTTAGATAAATCTTTTATAATATCCAGCTAAACCCAAAAACTTCTAACATCAATGACCATCTTCGGTGGCTCCCACTTCTAAATAACTTCAAGCTTGGCCGGATCTACAGTAATCGTGCAGTAGAAATAACATGCTAAAAAAATTTATCTCTTAAAGCCAAAAATCACACTTTGAGAACTTTTCATACAATTTATGATCTCTCAAGGTTTATAGAATAGTTTTTAAATGTTGCTCATGCTCTTTCTCCGAAGAAGAATAGATCAAGATTTCATCGATAAAGACAATGACAAACTGATCCAAATATGGTTTGAACACTATATTCAGCAAATCCATGAACACTGCACAAGCATTAGTCAACCCAAAAGGAAACACCAAAAATTCATAATGCCCATTCCAAGTTGTAAATGTTGTCTTTGATACATCTTTAGCTCTAATCCTTAGTTGGTGATACCCTCAAATTCACGAACAATATGAATAGTTGATACCCCCGATTTTTCATTGTTAGTAGGCATCAAGGCAACCATGATCATTTTATATCTTCGATTCATATACTTTTGAATTTTGTGATAAACCTTATATCCCGACGAAATATCCCTTCCTTGACTTTGAAAAGTGCAATGTCATCTACCTTTTCGAAATTATACCTTCTCCTTCTTACAATTAATCAATGCTCTATTCTTCGACATCTAATCCAAGCCAAAAATCACATCAAATTCTACCATTAAGAACACAAAGAGATTGGCTACAAAAGAGTACTGTTGGATATTAGCAATGATCCCTCGTACACACAAACCATAGTGGATACAAGACTAGCAGGGAGTCATTACTAATAAAGAATGTCCTAGACCCACTACTTTCAATCTTGCTTTATCAATTAATTAAGATGAAACAAAAGAATGTATACAACCATAATCAAACAATACTAAAGCCAATTTAGATCCAACAAGAAGCATACATGCAACAAATTCAATCTCCTCCAAAGTATCAGCATAAGGGCAGCAAACATCTTCCCTTTTAGCTTGTGCCAGTGCCGCCATGGTAGGATTTGATGGAGCAACTAATCCAACCAATGGTACAACAAGCATAGCAACAACGGCATTCTTCTCACCTCCTTGTTGATGATTCTGATTTCTCCATTGACCTCCTCGACTTCTACCTTGTGGAGCCCTTTGCTGTCCTTGTGGAGCTGACAAATTGAAATGTTGAGGAGCTAGCAAAAAACCTAATCTTGAGTTTCAAAAGGTCAATTCTTCTTCTTGTGGCTGACACCTCCACATCCAAGATATACAATGCTAGAAAATGATTGTTGAGTCTCTAGTTGCTAGTTGAATTGTAGGCATGCCTTTTTCATATGTCCTAGGTGACCACAACCAAACCGCTAGATCTGGTTTGCATTCACCAAAGTGTTGATACTTACATGTTGCTCAAACGGGTGTATCCCAATGACCTTGTATCTCCCTCATAGAAATATTATATTCCATCCTTGAATTCTTCTCCTCACGCCCCATCTGTTTCTCACACTGGTGTTTCTTTCTGAAAAATTTCTTAGTTCTAATAGTCTTGTCAATCTGATATATTCTTTCATCTCTAGAGGCTACATTAACCACATCATCCAATGTCTTTTATTTTACAGTGGCTAGTCTCAATGAATCGGTTAGCTCGCATCTTTTCTATGGCTACTAGACCAGGGGCAAATCTCTCCAAACTAATGAACTTGGATAAATATTCAACAACTGAGATACCCTTTTGCTCCAAGTGTTCAAATTTTAGTTCTCTCCTCTTCTCCTCAAGTGGAAAATACATATCATTGAACACAATTTGGAATTTCTCCCAAGCAATGCCCTCAAGCGCTTTCCCTTGGAAATGAACACTCTTGGCAAAGTCCCACCAAGTCCTTGCCTTGCCTTTGAAAGCACCTATGGCTATTCGAAACCAAAGTTCTATAAGGAAATCCATGCACTCAAACACTCCCTTTGTAGTAATCAACCATTCGTTTGCCTCTTCTGGGTCTAGATTCCCAACAAACATGCTACTTCCATTCTTCAAAAACTTCTCTACCTACCATGCACTAGGTTTTATTTATTGAGGAGTAGTTCCTTCTCCAACCTCGAGGTACAATCTCTCCCTCATTTCCAGTTCCAACGGCTCCTTGCATAGGTGCACAAAATGAAATAGGAGTAACATAATGGATCACAGTCGTCGGTGGAACTAGTGGTGTACTTGTCACAGGATCCTGAGGTGGAGGTAGCAGTTGCTGTAATGCCGATGGTTGTGTAGGTAAGGATGCTATCTCACTACTTTCCCCCATCCTTAATAGGTCTCTTCTATGATCTCTCCAACTCAACCCTCATTTCTCTCATTTGTTATTGGGTGTTTGTTTGCATTTCCTTCAATTGTTGTTGGGTCTCTAACTGCATCTTCACCACCCTTGTCATGAAATCATTTATCACCATCATCGTACTATCTAATCTTGCTGATCGGGAAGCTCTACTTCGCCCTAAGGTAGCATGAGTAAGTTCCTGAGTTTTATCATCATAAGGTGGAATCGGTGCCTCGGGAATTGGAACATTAGGCACTTGGACAATTTCCACAATAACCTCTTCTTCATCAACAGCCTAACTAAGAGGTTAGCTAGACCCACTACCACTATAAGCCTCCCAAGGTCAGCTAGACCCACTACCACTATAAGCCTCTCCTAGATTCAAAACTCTTGGTGGTGTCAAATCTCTAAAAGTAGTCCTGCAAGTCCTACTCACGATATTTATCAACCTCTTGCTAATACCATCCCAAACTAAAGATAAGCACACAACAACAAACAACACAAACAAGAATAAACCTACCGGCGGAAACTAGGGATCACTTCACATACACACATACTCAAATCTTCCATTCCAATCAACCGAAATATAGCTCTAATACCATTCTGTAGCATCGCATGCCCGGTGCATCTTTGAACCAAACCAAAATGTTATAGTTTTTAATATTGCTATCTCTTTACTTATTTACATAAGACTATGCCTACAAAACACTTTAAGATCTAAACCTACTTGGCATCTTGGATGGAAAACAACCACTACCCACAATAGTAACAAAACATACACATATTGGAATTGTAAATTTCCAAAACATGGGGTATATTACATCAATATATTAAGCCAAGAGAAAAATATTCGATGACCAAAATAAAATGAAAAATTAGCATAAAACAACATGACAACAACACGATGGGAGCATGTGTATATGTGAAAACTTTAGCATCCCCCTATATCCGCCAGCAACACCCTAGGCATACAACCTATATAAATATTAAAAGAAAAAACTTCAGTAACAAGATATGCAACAAGTTACTGGTTTGCAAAATAAAATAACTATAGCATCAAGCTATCATACAAACTTAATAGTTCATATTAAAGTAAAACAAGAAGGGGATAATACACCACAAAAAGAATTAGACAACACACAAAGGAAACTATACTGGCGCGCGACCCGCAACTGATTAGGCATCATCCTTTTTCCTATCCTCTCCTACTTCACCATGCTCCTTTCCTCTAAGCTCTGAAGGCAAGCCAAGCATAACACAATCATTACATACGCTATAGAGTACAGTACCCACAACCTTATGCCTCTCCGAGTGTGAGAAGCTCATAAATACAAGGTGAAAATGATGCTGCAAAAAGAGAAAGTAGAGCGATGCGTCGATCCCATATACAATGAAACAATTGGGCTCCTCAACAAGTTGCGCACCGAGACTTATCCCTTGAAGTGGGACTTACCCAAATCAATCTCCAATAATCTCTCCACTCTCAAAATTGCAAAAATATAATATAATAATAGTATGCTTAGGTAGGGAATAACAATATTAATAATAGTAATAATAATATTAATAAGTCTTCAAAAAGAAGGCAGCTTGCGATGGATCTTTTAGTTTTTGAAAATAACTCAAGGGATCTCATCCTCGAGGGTTATTAACAAAACGTCCAAATGGCCCGAATTAAGTGGTTTGCAAAAAAGCCACCACTTAACTCATCTTACAGTATAAAACTGTCCACCATCAGTCCAAAATGGACCTAGTCTCCAAGCTCTAAGCAATCTATCGGTGAGCTCCAACCACGCGACATATAAATGAACCCAATTCAACATCAAACACAATCTATATAATGTTTGCATGAGAATGCGTAATCAAATGAGATTATATTAATTTAAATCAATTGATTATATATATATATATATAGATTACAATAGATGAATAAAAATATAATATGAATGAATGAAAATGAATAATAACAAAACAATAGTGTAAGAGTTACTAAAATAGAAGAATTCACCAAACTGTAGGTAAACATGATCAAGGTTCTAGATCTGGTCAAAAGTTCTAAACTTTCATCAAAGAACAACATATAGAAAAGAATAACGGCTCACCCATGATTCGACGACGAAAATATGTACTTCGAAGTATAGTTGACGTACGAGTACCTCGTCGTGCAGCCAACTTTGATGGTAATTTTTGACAAACTCCGGCAAATGATAATGTTGAAAAAACTCAACAAAAGGTGGAAGGATGATAGTAATACGATTTAGAATTCATGGTCGAAAGATGTGTTTATAATGACAAAGCTTCTCATGAAAAATGAGAGGATAAGGACATGAAAAGAAAATTAATCTTGTTATAGGGAATTGAAGAGGTGTACATGAATATATTATAATTAATAGACACGACCCATCATGTGGTATGGTCTATTAATATAACATGACTCATGACATCTTTATTTTTTTAATTGAATTGTACTTTCTTGATTTTTGTAACGATACAACACTAAAGAAATCTTTAAATAAGTATGAAGTTAAAATGGTCATATACATAAAGTAGAAGACTATTGGGAAGTTGTATGATAGCAAGCCAAAGGTCATATCAACTTAGATATTTGATAACATATTGACACTAAATGCATGACAAAAACTCCCCACCCCTTTAATCTATAAACAACCCTATTAACTACTTCTAAAACACAAGGTATATCAAATAAAACCACACCAACAGGCACACACATAAGCTAAAGCCTTGCAAATCAAGGCACAAGCAGCACTAACTCTCCCTAGAAATGAGAGCCAAAAGCTAAGCTGAACCAAATTGAACCAAAAGACAAATTGAATCAAACCGAAGGCCAAACCAAACCAAACAACAAATAAAATCCTAGGCCAAAAGGCACAGATTTTACACTAAGTTACCTTCTTAGTCATCAATGAGGTGTTGCCTCTCCCGTAACTCAGAGTGCTCGTGCTATAAGCTCACTTAAAGTTAAGAACCTTCCAACATTAGAATGATCAGCATGAATTATATGGAAATCCAATAAGGTGTTCATTTTAAGCCACCTTGAGGGTTGAGATCCGTTTCCATAAGATTTGTACATTAGTAGTCTAATGAATAGTTGTCCAATATATAACACTGCAATTCGGTCTGCCCTTGGACCAAAAAATGGGGTGACATGTCTTTAGGTAAGTGTGCAAATTGTATCCTCTGGTCTTTTCTTAGGTTTCTAGATTTTTGCTTAGTCAAATTTGATCAACGCTTTCAACGTTAGTAGTTAAAGAGGAATTATTCAATAGGTTTGAGATTAGGATTTTAGTAACTAGAAGCTGGGATCTCACAAATGTGTCATGATTAGAGACCTATCCTTCCTTTCCATTGTGCTAGAGATTTGGATGAGTCAGAGTGTCCACGTTTCCAATTGGTTTTGGATAGTCAACCTTTGACAGTGATGAGGACCAAGGAGACATGGGTAGATGTTACCCATAGACCTTGTGCCCGACGTAGTTTTTCCAAATGTAGCTCGGACTAGTATCATTCAGTACTCTATAGTACCTTCTTAACCAACCTAGCAAGCCGTTAGGGGTGAACCTAGGCTTCCCAACCGAGGTCATTGCATTTTAGTCCCCATAGTTCGTAGTGAGCATAGGGGGTCAATCCAACCAAATAATTCCAGCAAGTGTGGTCCTTCCCAGCCAGACCAGTAGACCACTTGCAAGCTTGGTTAGAGTTTGAGAGGTCTGTTTCATGTTGCTCCTTTTGGATGTGACCATCTAGCTTTTGTGAAGAGCTACCCTCAAGGTTATAGCATAACAATTGTAGTATTGCCAGCTCATTGGCTTCTACAATCAGCACTCACTTCCCCCTTTTCTACTTTTTTGGGGATTCTTACCCTAGCACAACTACCACTTTAGGCAGCTTCTAGCGAGATTCTGGCAAGCCTCAGGCCTCCCGACCGATACCACTTTTACCACCATGCAGCCAGCTATTGACCTGTGCCCATCACCAGCACTAGCGCCACCGCAATTACTACGGGCAATAGCATTATGCTTACCGGATTTCTGCTGCCATCGCCACTTTCAAATGTTTTTTTGGTCTAGTGGCTCTCTCTTCTCCGGAGACGTTTTCTCTGCTTTGCGGCTATTTTCCAGAAAGACGACGGCTGAAAACTGTCAACCATCACCACCCTTGCCATCACCTATGTCATTGATCACCACTGGCTTGCTCATGCCGTTGGTGTGTTATAGCAATAGGCATCGCTAGCCCCATCAGGGCCATTTACCCATGACCATGTCAGCCCAATCCGAGCCCTTGGTCACCATTCCACCCATGCCATGATCATGTCCTTAGCCTATGTTCATGTCAGGCCAAGCATACCCAGCCCAACCAAAGAGTTGACTAAGACTGACTCAACTCGGTCAGACTCAATCTAACCCGCGGAGTTGACTCAATGACCATTATTAGCATGTTTTCGTCCATTTTTTTATCATTTCCTATATTTTGAGACCTCTTAAATTAGTTTAGATGCATATTCATATAGTTTGACATATTTTAATATTTTGAGTGCTTTAATTTAGTTATTATTTTATTTATTATTCACTTTGTGCATTTGTTTATTTATTCATTTAGTGAGTTACTTATTGTTATTTATTTATCTATTTGCATATGAGACATGCTTATGTGAGTATTTGCTACTGTTGTTGACAGGTTTCCTTATTATTAGTACTATTTTGTCCATTTTTATCATTTATTTATTTATTTATTTAATTGCTTGCACATATGTTATTGTTCATCTTGTTTAATTACATACTCAAATAATTATTATCTAGCCTAATATTTATCAAGACTAGAAATTATTATTATTATTTTACTTGTTTAGTTATTTATTCATTAATTTCTATAATTGCTTACTTGTGCATGTATTATTTTTTACTTACATTTAGTTAAACTTATGCAAGTATTACTTATATTATTATTATTTATTGATAAGTGTATTATTTATTTATTTATTAATCATTTATTGATAAGGGATTTTATTTAAGTGATTATTAGTTATTTTCATATTTAATTATTGTTCATTATTATTTACCTATTTGTTTTCATGGATGTTTAGTTTGATATTTATTATTGTTTTGATGTTTACTCATGGAACTATTATTTTATTTTTATTTATTACTCATTTATTTATTTGACTTGTTTTATTTTTTATTTGTTTATTATTTGTCATGCTTCAATATGTGTATTGTGTGTCTATTTATTTATTTGTTTTGCATTGCCCATTATTTGAGGTATTATTGTTGATGTGAGCACAATATGATCATACATCATTTAGAATTGTCAGTCTTTTCTTGAGCAATTGGTTCCAATGTAGGTTCCAAAGTCTAAGCTCGCTATAGCTGTGTTGTCAAGCTTGGAGCTTGGACCTCAGGTCCGTTAAGACTTTCTCAACTTTGTCACTCTACTCCATCATGGATTTGATTTTCAAATCGTAGGATGTATTAAGTGGCTATTTTATTGGACTCCACTTAATATAGGCCTTCTAAACAAAACTTTTCTTCCATAATTAATAAACCTCAAAGATGAGATCCCTCGTGTTGTTTTCAAACTAATCTCCACGTCATGTTGCCTGTAAAAACCATGATTTTTATTACAAGACTCGAACCTAAGTATTATGAAATAAATATAGATGAACCGATATAGTTGGTTATCAAGCCGACCAGTCATGGTTCGACTTAAGGTCACATAGAAAATACTTATTAATGAATAGATGATGGGGTATGAGAATTTAATGAAGTGGTCGTTGAACCGAGGAAATATATCTAAGTTGGGGAGAGTGTAAAAACCATGATTTTTATCACAAGACTCGAACCTAAATATTATGAAATAAATATAGATGAACCGATATGGTTGGTTATCAAGTCGACCGGTCATGGTTCGACTTAAGGTCACCTAGAAAATACCTATTAATGAATAGATGATGGGGTATGAGAATTTAATGAAGGGGTCGTTGAACCTAGGAAATACTAATGGATGATGGGGTGTGAGAATTTAATGAAGGGGTCGTTGAACCTAGGAAATACCAATGGATGATGAGGTATGAGAATTTAATGGAGGGAATGGTTAAAGTGTATACATATGCAGGAGTATTTCATCCCTCATCTTATTTGTTTCCATTAGGATTCTTGCATGCAAGGTTTGTTGAAGACGCCCTACCAAGTTGCTAGATCTCCAGCGTCTTATGCATGGGGTGTTTTGTAAATGGACATGTTAATAATTAAATTATAAATTAGATAATGGGGTTTTGGATGGGGATAATTAATAATTAATTATCATTAGAATTGCTAAAAATTTAATAAGGAATGAAGACTAACATGAACTAATTACATCATTTAAAATTGATAGTATATTAGTCATGTAAGTTGCATGTAGGTTCATGCAAAATAAAATTATACTAATGTATAATTTTATGCCCTCATTCAGATTAGGGTTCACAGGTCACAGTCTGACAAGTCACAAGTAAGGTACGTATAATAGGTAGAACATCGTATTTTCCTTATTTGTAGCCTTGGTCGGCCTGAGCCCAGATTCGACCACCATGCACTGAGTGCAACAGGGGTCAAAGAATTGACTCAGTCTGACACGGGGTCGTATTATGTGCGTAAATTGTGTAATGCATCAACATTGTTTTGGAGTAGTGATAGCCACCCCATAAAAAGGCTACGGCCGGGGTGAGCGAGGCACAGCGACTCCTCCATCACAGTGGAGTACAGTGATAGCCTCCCCATAAAAAGGCTACGGCCGAGGTGTGTGAGGCACTCGCACTAGAGTTGGCAGTGAGAGCTTCCCCACAAATGGGGCGTAGCGTTCACCTGAGTGCAGTGATGGCCTCACCATAAAAAGCCTACGGCCGGGGTGTGTGAAGCACTGGCACTAGAGTTGGCAGTGAGAGCTTTCCCACAAACGGGGCGTAGCATTCACTTGAGTGCAGTGATAGCCTCCCCATAAAAAGGCTATGGCCGGGGTATGCGAGGCACTGGCACTAGAATTGGTAGTGAGAGCTTCCCCACAAATGGGGCGTAGCAATCACCCGAGTGCAGTGATAGCTTCCCCACAAAAAGGCTACGGCCAGGGTGTGCGAGGCATTGGCACTGGAGACGGTAGTGGTAGCCTCCCCACAAAAGGGCTACAGCCGGGGTGTGCGGATCACAGCAGATACCTCCTCTGCATTGTTTTGGAGTATAGCAGAATCGCTCCATCGCATATTAAAATAAACATAAGGAAATAGTGGAATGTACTTGATTTGTTTTATCTATTATATTACTTAGTGTTGAAATCACTAACGAGGAATTGCCTCCGTAGGTGTGCGCATACGAAATTAGGTGATTGACAACCAGGGCATGGAGCAAAATAAATATGACTCCTTTTTATTTATTTGAGAAATAAGTGTGGCTACTGGGAAACGGTCTAAGACTATAGGATCTTTATATATGTTTTTGTTAAAAAAAATGTTAGATGTATTTGCTTAATTGTGAGTAACACCTGGCCAGCTAGGCCCATAATGTTGTGACAAATGGCCGGGTCGTTACAGGTGGTATCAGAGCCTGGTTTCCCAAAAGCTCACATCTTATGGCTCAAGTACCTTGTTGAAGAGTCCAATATTTATCTTTCTCCAATGGGGTATGTCATTAGGGAATTAGTGGACTCACTAACAAACCGAAGTAATCATTGAAAAAAATTTTTTTTGAACCATAACGGAATAAATTTTAGATGGCAGGCACCCGAAGGAAGTCTAGCCAAGCTGCGCAGTCGGACACGAACGTGGAGAGTGTGTTAGGCCAAATTTTGACGGCCATACAGGGACTTGCGTAGGCTTCAGATAATACCAATTCTGTGATTTAGAACATAGCGCAGTGATTACCGAGATTGGTAACATGGAATGGAGCTCCAAATTTGGTTGCGGGTCCTAGTAGTGTCCCAAATGGGGACCAGGGGAGCACCCAAGAGCGGGTAGGGATAGCTGACCCGGGCGAGCAAGAGGAACTTCCAAACCTAGTGCCACCAGTAGTCGGACAAGTGGTACTGCCAGTTGGGGACGACAGTGATCGATACACTGTAGAGAAATTCCGGAGGAACGGAGCTGAGGTATTCATTGGTGGGACTGATCCAATGAAGGCGGAGAGCTAGTTGGACATTACTAAGAAAGCATTTAGAGTTCTCTCTGTGCCTTATCACCATCAACTGAGGTTGGCGACATGCATGCTTCTGGAGGAAGCATCCTTTTGGTGGAAATCTATGGAGAAGACTGCGTTCCATCAACAGGAAATTTCGTCCATTCTTTGGGCAGAATATGTAACAGCTTTCAATGGACAATATTTTCCTGAGTCTGTTGTCCAGAAAAAGCACTTGAATTTGCCACTCTAACTCAGGGATGATTCAGTCCGAGAGTATGCAAAAAATTTCTTGCAATTGGAGAGATTTGCATCTGGGAGTCTGGCAACTACCCGGACCAGAGCAGACAAATTTTTCTGGGGGTTGAGGCCCAAATTGAGGAGTAGGGTTGCTACGGTGCCAAGAGGCACTATAACCAAAGTGATTGAGGCAGCCACTACTCATGAGTTGGTGCACGACTATGTCCATGCACAAAAATAAGGGAAGGCTACTATGCAACATAAGAATGCCAACCAGGGTAGTAGCAAAAACAGGTCTGCAGAACACCAGCAGCAAAACTATCAACGAAATGTCGATGGGAATCGCAAAAGGAAGTTTCAGGAGATTCCATATCGACTATGTAAAAATTGCAACAAGATGCATTAAGGGTTATGCAGTGAGCCACGTCGGTGCTACAATTGCGAAGGACGGGACACCTGCAAAATGAGTGTCGTCAGCCCCTGAAGCAACAACAGGAGTAGCCTGAGATCCCAAAGATATAATTAATCATGCTTATCATCTTGCTGTTATAATATTTTGGGGACGAAATATTTCTAAGTTGGCGAGAGTGTAAAAACCATGATTTTTATTACAAGACTCGAACCTAAATATTATGAAATAAATATAGATGAACCGATATGGTTGGTTATCAAGTCGACCGGTCATGGTTCGACTTAAGGTCACCTAGAAAATAACTATTAATGAATGGATGATGGGGTATGAGAATTTAATGAAGGCGTCGTTGAACCTAGGAAATACCAATGGATGATGGGGTGTGAGAATTTAATGAAGGGGCTCGTTGAACCTAGGAAATACCAATGGATGATGGGGTATGAGAATTTAATGGAAGGAATAGTTGAAGTGTATATATATGCAAGAGGAGGGAGTATTTCATCCCTCATCTCCGTCCCAAGCGACCTCCCCATTACTGTGTGAGTATTTCATCCCTCATCTTATTTGTTTCCATTAGGATTCTTGCATGCAAGGTTTGTTGAAGACTCCCTACCAAGTTACTAGATCTCCAGCATCTTATGCATGGGGTTCTTGTCGATTGCTTAGTTGTTTTGTAAATGGACATGTTAATAATTAAATTATCAATTAGATAATGGGGTTTTGGATGGGGATAATTAATAATTAATTATCATTAAAATTGCTAAAAATTTAATAAGGAATGAAGACTAACATGAACTAATTACATCATTTAAAATTGATAGTATATTAGTCATGTAAGTTGCATGTAGGTTCATGCAAAATAAAATTATACTAATGTATAATTTTATGCCCTCATTCAGATTAGGGTTCACGGGTCACAGTCAGACGAAGTCACAAGTCAGGTACGTATAATAGGTAGAACATCGTATTTTCCTTATTGGTAGCCTTGGTCGGCCTGAGCCTAGATTCGACCACCATGCACCGAGTGCAACCGGGGTCAAAGAATTGACTCAGTCCGACATGGGGTCGTATTATGTGCGTAAATTGTGTAATGCATCGACATTGTTTTGGAGTAGTGATAGCCACCCCATAAAAAGGCTACGGCCGAGGTGTATGAGGCACTGGCACTACAGTTGGCAGTGAAAGCTTCCTCACAAACGGGGCATAGAGTTCACCTGAGTGCAGTGATAGCCTCCTCATAAAAAGGCTACGACCGGGGTGTGTGAGGCACTGGCACTAGAGTTGGCAGTGAGAGCTTCCCCACAAACTGGGTGTAGCATTCACCTGAGTGCAGTGATAGCCTCCCCATAAAAAGGCTACGGCCGGGGTGTGCGAGGCACTGGCACTAGAATTGGTAGTGAGAGCTTCCCACAAACGGGGCGTAGCAATCTCCCGAGTGCAGTGATAGCTTCCCCACAAAAAAGCTACGGCCGGTGTGTGCGAGGCACTGGCACAGGAGACGGTAGTGGTAGCCTCCCCACAAAAGGGCTACGGCCGGGGTGTGCGGATCACAGCGGATACCTCCTCCGCATTGTTTTAGAGTATAGCGGAATCGCTCCACCGCATATTAAAATAAACATAAGGAAATAGTGGAATGTACTTGATTTGTTTTATCTATTATACTACTTAGTGTTGAAATCACTAACGCGGAATTACCTCCGCAGGTGTGTAGATACGAAATTAGGTGATTGACAACCAGGGCATGGAGTAAAATAAATATGAGGACTCCTTTTTATTTATTTGAGAAATAAGTGTGGCTACTGCCAACAATGGCACAATACCGATTCCATTTGGGATGGTATCTTGTCTGCAATTTGATGGTTCCTCAATAATTGCCTTTTGAGTGTTCCCATAGAAAGATATATATTGGTTTTCCTTCCTTGGGGAAGTCAATTTCCACTTCCAGTTAGTATTAGTTATTTTTTGAACCAGTGATACTCGTTGTTGATGTATTTTCTACTATATATGTAAGTCTTGTGTTCCTGTGTGTTGGGTTGACATTAGTAAAAAGAAAGATAGTTTCTACATACACTTTTACTCAACGTGTTGTTGTTTTGCTTTTGTGATTTTATCTACATTTGATGTGTCTTTATATCTATTATTTGATGTATTGTGATGTATGCCCTAACTAGCTTTTGTATCAGGAGACGTGACATAATATTGGATCTCTTAATGAAACATTCAGATTTTAGCTTCAGCACATATTTTGATGTATTTATTCCCTTATTTATCCGTTTATATTTTGTCTATTGTTGCATGTTAAGTGTTCTCATGATATATCATTTCACGTAGCTTATTATTAGGTTATTGCACGCAACCATTCATCATTTTCTTGTTGAGTGTTTGCTCTGCATTTAGAAGTGTCTTCCTTTCTCACAACACCAAGAGGGTTGTTTTAGTCCATTTGTTGTTTGAGTCTTTTAGATTAACTGATTTAGATGTGGCGTGATGTCATATGCTGATGTCAAATAAATCCTCAATGACAAGTCATCATCAAAGGCATATGATCACCCAAGGTAGCTTAGGACAATGGAACAATAGCACTAGAAGGGAGTAGAAACTCCATATGCCCAGTCATATCATCATCACAAGGTGGGTCCGACTGGGCCGGTTGTCAAATCACATCAATGGGGCGACTAAATGATAACACCTCCTTGTTAGAACCTATAGGAAATCCTTGTCTTCGACACAACTCTGTAATTAGAGAAGGAAGCCACCACACTTGATTGAGACAAGAGCCCGAGATTTTGATCAATCTATAGATGAAAGAGCGAACATCTAGAAACAATTCATCTCCTAAAGCATAAACCACTATCACCCTCTTCATAGTAACATGACTTGTATGTAACGAGGACACAATTTGGATGTGGCTAAATTACCTTTTATTCCCCTAGCTTTCTTATCAAAGATAGAATATTCATCACCCTCTAGAAATTTGGTTTACCATAAAAGAATTAATGTCCTCATCATCGACAGACACATATTTCCTTCAAACGAATACCTTGTGGTTCTATGCATCATTCACATTAGTATAAAATTCCCAAACAAGAAGAACTCCCTACTTCAGACCATAGCAATTACCTCTGCATCTAGCATTTCATCTAATCTAAGGCCTTTTCTTGAATGAGCTTCTTCTTTTAAGAAGACTTAGACATACCACTTGGCCACATCCTCAAATGCAAATTTGAAAGAGTCTATATAACACCCAAATCCGGTTCACGCTCGTGAACCGAACCGGCATGTTACAGGCCCTGGTTAGGTCAGCTAACTCTGAACCCAACTCGTGCGGATCCAATCTCTGTGTCTTAAGATAAAGATACGACTTGCCATGCATGGATAAATGCATAAAACCCTAACATGATACTACATGGATGACGTGCAACCTAAATTTCACATCAATACAATTATGATAAAAATTCTAAAATAAAACAGACAGGGTCTCCCTAAAAGTGCAATTATGGGCCCACCCCGTCAAAATAATATATATATATATATATATATATATATATATATATACACACATGCATCCATAATTTCATTCACACAAAATCCAACATATTATGAATTCATTCTGAAGCTGGGGTTTCAACCCACCACGCTTCATCTGCGCATCTCTGATCATGTTCACATTCTATCATGTCCCATGCATTTGAACATGTCATTCACAATATAATAACATAATCACACAATATTAAACATTCAGAAACCTAACATGTGTGTGTTTACAAGACCTCATTGCTCCTCCGTCCAAGCTGGCTCCTCCAACTTGTGATTATTACCTACA
Source organism: Piper betle (assembly GCA_033002965.1). Classification (NCBI taxonomy): domain Eukaryota; kingdom Viridiplantae; phylum Streptophyta; class Magnoliopsida; order Piperales; family Piperaceae; genus Piper; species Piper betle. Next base: position 160,589 of record JAURVB010004688.1, read on the forward strand.
TATAGTATAAAACACGTCAGTAACAAGTGTTACTAGTCCAAAAATAAAATAACTATTACAAGCTGGCTATGAGAGCAAACTCTCATATGAAAGAAAGCCTCATATACTCCACGTGAACACTCTGAAGGGCACTACCGAGGAGCCACTGGGCTGCAGACCCGGTAGCATCCCGAACTTACTGATCTGCTACTGGTACTGTGCCGCTCTCGGCACTTCTTTTAGTACTTCTTGTGAAACTTTATCCTAAGCCCTCTCCTTACCTCCATATTTCTCCTGGCCTTGAGCACGAAGGCCGAGTACTCTCAGGCAGTCGCCTTTAGTACCCTTTGAACCATAAGTCCGGACATGCGCTGTACTAAACAGTACCCGTTAACCTCCACGTTCTCCAAGTGTGAGGAACTCAAACGCGGAGTTGTCAGGATCCCTCGGGAATGGAACAGTCCGCTGGCACTAATCCAGAGCCTGCTTTGACTATCACGGCATCCACTCATGGTACGTGCAGTCGATTTCTCCATCTCTCGTCTCACAGAAAACGTGAAAACTACTATATATATAGGGCTGGGTAGGGATTTATATAATAGGCCCGAAGGCAACTTGTGGTGGATCTTGTTTTCGAAATCATCCTCGAGGGATCTCATCCTCGAGGGGTTATTAATCCGGAAATCTGTTCGACTAGATGGCCCGAGTTAAGTGGGATCCAATAAAATGCCACTTAACCCGTCCTGCAAATAATAAGATAAACATACAATAGAAAGACGTAAAACAGAGTCGAGTCCTAAACGGACCTGGTAGAAGCTCCAAGCGTGTCATCGCGCCTAGGCGGCGAGCTCCTACTCCGTACCTACACATCAAAACTAAATACTAACGCCCGCTAACTAAATGATGAATCACACACAATGACCGTCAATCAACAATCAAATAATCATAAATATGAAAATAATTCTAACTAATATTATTCATACCAATTTTATTGTGTTTTTCCTAAGTTACATCGTACCCGATTAACATGCTCAAATTTACTTTACATCATCGGATCACTTAATATTTACTCATTACCAATCATATCATACATATCATTACTTCTTTCATGCTCAGACTTCTATCATGGGAATCACTCAATCCTATCATGTTGTGCTAACAATCATCATCAATTTTAAATAATCAAATCGGAGGTAATTATACCTCACATCGTCGGCAATCAGCGACGGCTAGGGTTCCGTCGCGTGTCTCGGAGCTCGAATTCGGCGCTCCTCGGCGTCCGACGTTCGATCGGGCTCGACTGGGTGAGCCCCGCGGAAGATCCGGTGAATTCCGGCGAATTCCAGAAATTCCAGTTTTCGGACTGTTTTCTGGCAGCTTCCGGCGGTTTTCCGGCGACAGTCGCCGGCGGCGTCTACTGGCCAGAAAGTGGTCGTGTTGGGTACCCTTGGAACCGGCTCGGCGAGCCCGACTCATCTACGAGGTCGACGAGGCCAACGGAGGTAACGGCTCACCGAAAAAGTATAAAACAGAGCGGCAGCGATGGGAGAGAAGAATCCAGCCGATCCGCG